>JAHWFP010094076.1:22340-35575 GCA_023313725.1 Lithobius niger | reverse complement strand
GAAGGGAGAAGAAAGATGAGGTGAATTGGAGTAGGAGGAAGTAATTAAAAGAAATAAAAAGGAAAAATTACTGGCAAATGAAATGTTGAAGTTAATAACTAGAAAATGTTTATTTTTTTGTAAATATGGCTGCAAATTTGATTTCTGCGTACGCGAAAACGTGTAAATTGACAAAAATATTTAAAATTTACGACCATATTTAACCGTATAACGCAAATACACCGTAAAATATACAATTTCTCACATATGGTCGTAAATTTTAAATCTTTATGTCAATTTATATGTTTTCGCGTATGCATAAATCTAATTTTCAGCCAAATTTACAAAAAATAAACATTTTCTAGTTGTATTTCAACATTTTCATTTGCCACTCATTTTGACTTTTTATTTCTTTTAATAAGACATCCTCCTTCTCAATTCTGGTCGAGTTCCCCTTACCCTTCTTCTCCCTCCCCGATTAATCCTGTTGTTATGAGAGCTTAATAGTCACCCCTATCTTCCCCCTCACAAGTGCATAGTTAGGGTGTCCCAACTATAAAACAATGTACTTCGGAAGTCTTGTGGGTTATGGATTAAAACACATTTTGGCAAAACAAGGAATAAAAAAATGGTTACTTTACGTTTTGTTCACCCCACCCATATTTCTGTGTGACTGACCAGTTATCTGCTGCCTTCTCTGCACATCAAGACACACGATAGTGTGTCGCCTGTCAAGATAAACTATAACATCCAGATATTACATAAATATGAGCATGGTGACCACTAGACACGTTCTGACTTTACAGCTAAGGTAGTCTGGCTGTTTTCAGCTATCTGAGGATACATAACAATGCGACAAAAATGGCTGAAACTTGTTTGGTCGCCTGACAACATAAAAGTCACTATTAATGACACAGCTTACCATTTTCTTGTTGAAAAAAAAGATGTGAATAACGTTGATATTTGCCTAATTACTTCTGGCTGCTGGCTACTAGTAACGCTTTTCTTGTATCACGAATTGAAAATAAATTCTTCCATGCGGTGAATATGTTTTGGTTTACTTAGGTTAAAATCTACCAAGCAAACTCAATTTGTCTAGGATGGAAAACAAAATACACTCGACACCAAAATTACTTAAGCTCTAATAATAAATGACAAACAAGTATTGATTACTGAACTAGTTTTGATTCGTTTAAGTTTTATTCCACTTGGCTTATTTAGCCTTATACTTGAAATGCGATTTACTGGAAATAGTAAGAGTAAAACATTATTGCATTACTTCAGTGCCAGAAATAAAATGATAGGAAAAGGAGAGATCGTGTTCATGGACTCTGACAATAATAGATCCTAGCCTAAGTTCTGATATCTCAATATTACTGTCTTTCTATTAATTGAATAATTATAAGCCAAATTGCTAAAACTATTTGTATCCTAAACGATATAGAGTTAGGGCGCGTTTACGCATCAGGTCATTCTCGCTCGCCGAATGCTGTTTAATAGTCAACCGTTATTTATTTATGACATGAGTTCATGAAAAGTTCCGTAGGAACGATGAGTAACAGACTTGTATTAGGCTGGTGTCCTAGCGTTTGACCGATCACAGAGACTCGCCTCGACCACCCTTGGAACTAAACAACGAAAACTTTCAATTTCAAAAACTAGATGGCGCCAGTAATTTGTGCTTTTTAAAACTTCAGTATCATTTACAGCTTGTTTGTGGGCTCTCAATGTTAGTCATAAATTCTTATTTAAAGTATTCTTTGGAATTCTCAGACGAATAAAATTTATTATGCTATATTCTAAACTATTCTCGATATTATTTTTAACCAATCACGAAGTAGTTTGGTTACAAAGAACGCCATGACATGAGTTATGTAATGTGCCACTCGTGCTTCAACTAAAAAAGTGAAATCTTCCAAGTCAACTGCCAGAAAGGGACAGATGAGGAAATTCAACTTTATAAACAACAAGAAAATAGTTTGATAATATGGCAAAAAATGTTTGCTCACTTAGTGCAATTATTTTGTTGGTGGTCTGTGTTCATACTGGAGATAGGCCCTAAAGAGTGAAATGTGTGGTAAGGCATATCTACGATTATCTGTTGCACATTTTAAGTCGAAAGACAGGAAGCTGATTATATCTAAAGTATGACACGTCGTATTATGATGTGTGAGATTTTCTGCTGCATTTTCTACATTCTACGACAAAACAGTGAGAAACTGTTTAAATGTGGAAACCGTAGTAAAGCCTTTTAACTGAAGCTCATGTTTAGTTGCGTTTGGGGGCAAGAAGTATCTTAATGTTTTTGTGACGAGAAGCCTATTAAAAACATAGGATGGGGTACTGCAATTTCTGGTGAATGAAGCTTGTTGCAACGTAAATGAATTTTTTCTGCCGATCGTTCCTTAAATCAAGTTTGTAGTACGCAATTATCTTGCGTTCAACCGTGCAACCGTAGTGGTGCCGCTTTTCATACATAATTAAAAGAAATAGACAACTTTTAAATGCCAGATATTTTTATTAGTATCCGTTTTTGAAGTAAGAAATATTACAATGCATAGTCAACGTTTTTTTAATGAGCCACTTAAGTGAAAATTAAAAAAAGCTATAATTTCGTTGTAAAAGTGTGTAGCAATGTAGTAGAATGGATAATGGTGTAAAACCCTTGAAGTGTGAATTGTATGCTGCAGTATTTTTATTGAGAAGCCGTTTATTATTTACGGTCGAATTCTACTCTAGCTGATTTTGTAAGGTGTGTGCTACTTCAAATACTAAGCTTCAGCAGGTCCCCTTTTCGGCAAAACAATGAATGACATTAAAAAAAATTCGTAACTTTTCGTTTTTTTTCCTTCTATTTATGCTATAGATTAATTGCTAGAAAATTCTTATTCATTTCATTTACATGAATACTTCTAATTCGAAGCGGGGGGGGGGGGGGGGGGAAGGCTCCAGCTTCAAAATCCTAAACACATTCACATATCTTTCAAATTTGGCGTCTCTGGTTATTAGTGCTAAAAATTGGATGATTAAAATAGCTTATTTCTTGAGACGTATTACTTACTTGAGACGTATTGCTTGACGTTCCCAACCCAGGGGTGTTTTTTTCTGTTTAGTTTAAGGAACATAAATAACTTTGTATGAGGGAAGGGGGCTGATGCCCCAATGTAAGCTCATGCAGTGGCCTCCATCTTAGGGACAAACCTTGGTTCTATTTGTCAGGTATATATTCTCAGTGCTGTAGGACCTTTGATGGGTGCACCATACAATTTCCTGAACCGTGCAGGAAAGACTCATGTGGGCGTGGGGGCTACATTGAAGTTGTAATAACACGCATCCCGTTTATCCAATTAGCACGCCATTTTCGGCTACCACGTTGTCTGTGCCATGCGTATATTTCCCCAATTGGAACCAAATGTCTAGTTCTCACCGGAAAAAAGTTAATTTTTTATATCTGGGGGTTGAGGGGGACTGGGCCCCCAACGCAAGCTCAGTGGGTGGCCCCCATCTTAGGGACAAAACAAAGTCCTATGATTCAGGTGCCTAGTTCCAATTGTGTAGGGCATTTGGTGGGGTGCAACGGACATTTGGACCACCCTGTACATCCCAAACCCGACTAGGTTCACTTTTGTGCAAAACAACTACCTGAAGATTAAAAATAAATTAGTTTAACTTTGGTTTTATTTGATATAGGTTATCTCA
Source organism: Lithobius niger (assembly GCA_023313725.1). Classification (NCBI taxonomy): domain Eukaryota; kingdom Metazoa; phylum Arthropoda; class Chilopoda; order Lithobiomorpha; family Lithobiidae; genus Lithobius; species Lithobius niger. Next base: position 31,897 of record JAHWFP010094076.1, on the reverse strand, counting down.
CGACGGAAAGTAACAACTGCTAGAAAATTATTAGGATTGGTAGTTGGTACCTGACGACAGTGAACATGAGCGCGAATGGTTTTAAGGGCACTTTTTTCTCCGAATGCAGACGGGTGGACAATTAAAAAAAAATGGATCGATGGCACGATAACAAACCAAGCAATTATGAAAACTGAGCTGAAATGTTTTTCAATTTTTTTATTAACTGTTAATACTTTACAATAATAATACAGCCAGGGGCATAATAGGCACGTTGTTCCGGCTAGGAGTGAAGAGTTGGAGGGGGAGGGGAGAAGGTTCTATTTTAAACAATGTGATGTGATATCCAAAATCGCGACCATAAAATTAAAAGAAAAAATTGTTTGTGTCTTCGGTTTGGGACCAGAGATATTTTCCGACCCGTGACCCACTTGGCCCACTCGAGCCCTACCCCACGACCCACTTGACCCACCCACTAAAGAACCGAAATGTGACCCACCGTGACCCATCCCACGCCATGAAAAAAAATACAGTATGCAAATGCATTGCAAATAGTCAAATTAAAGCCTTTACTACGGGTTTTTAGCATTCTGGGGGAAACTATTTTTGAAACAGTAAGAAAAATGTTTTAAGAGTACTAGTAAGACGACGGAAGTGTCAAATAACGTACTTAACAAATTACCGTGGGTCGGTGGGTGAACGGTCTTGACCCATGACCCACTTGACCCACGATAAAAATGTAACCCATTTGACCCATGGGCCAGTTCCATCTCTGTTTGGGACGCTCGACCACTTCGACTTTTCCTCCCCTTCTGCCCCCCCCCCCCCCTCCCTACTAGAAATCACCTTTTTGCAACCCCATAATTGGAAAGGACAACCCCCGGATAATAAGTTTGCACTGGTAGATCTTTGAAATAATATTCTAGTAAGTAACCCTACCAACCACAGGATAATTTTAAACGAACATTGAGAGATGATAGATTGATAGAACAAAGCGAAACACACATTGAAAAGGTTTAGATTACGTGGAAATAGCTCACTTTACTCGTTCAATCCACGCACCTCCGTGCTTCAGAAACACAAACGTTTGACACCGTTTTAAAAACAAATCTATTGTTTTGATTTTTCATGCAACAAGTCAGTTAGTACAACACCAATTTTAAGATCTCTATGTGGTGTGTTGCAAAATACGTCGTCCTTTTAGGATATTTTTCAGTGCATCCTTTTCCAGATCATCTCTCTTCGCTCGAGGAGGTTTTCATGAACAAACTATGACGTCATGAACAAACATAATGAGGGTTAAAAACAAAACTTTGACGTTATTTTTTCAGGGTTTTACGAGTTTTTGAGAGTCATAATATCAAGTTACAGCGATGAAAATAGGCCTATACTGTGCGCAATTTAATTATCTTTCGTTTGGTCCTATACTCCCATGTGGTGCTTTGGTTCCAGAGGAGTAGACGCACAAACACACACGCATATCGTACGTCCTTAATGATGTAGATAATAGTGAATTGAATCTGCGTTCGAAATATTCAGCACCGTTTGACAGTTTTCTGGCAGGGCAAGTGTCCTGTTGTCCTCAAAATCGTTTGGTCTTGGCGGTTTGAAAATTTCATTTATCGACGGCGACGTTGCCACACGGCCCGACTGATATGGAGGAAATAACTAGATAACAAAGTTATTGGCCAACAGTAGTTTTAGGAATTCGCTCCCCGACTCCCTCCCCTGACAAAAAAAATGTGATACAGCAGTTGTTTTAAATATCCCCCCCCCCCCCCAACAAAAAAAAATGTACTAAGCACTAAAGTTATGAACGATTGTCCAAACAAGTAGGCCAAGTCTAAGTTAATTTCGCATGCCGGCATTCGACTGTACCTAGAACTATACTTTGTTGTCCTGTCTTTCGTGCATATCAGTGGGGCCACGTGTCAACGTCCTAGAATAATTTAAGCGAACACCAGTCATTGGTCGGTTGGTGGTGATGTCAGCCGCTGACGAAGCTACATAATTCCCAGCATTTATCGGTGGATGGATGACGTTAGTCGGCTGAAGAAAAAATAACGAACTCAGCACGTTTGCTGAGAACAAGATTCTTTGATTATTTCTAGTGGTGGATTTCCCCGATAGTCCATGCTATTAGTGCAAAAACATTTCAGTTCTGGCAACAAGCTGCATATTGCACGTGGAAGCTTCTCACATGTTGCCGTTTCCAAATCCGCCGGGAGACACTCCCGGAAGTGATGACGTATAGCGTGATGACGTCATCAAAATGGCCACCACGCGTTGTACTAAATCTCTATTATCTCCGGAACTAATTGATCAACCTTATCGTGCAACCTATTGTTGGAAAGATAATTTAATTTTCTAAAAGAAATGTCTGAACAATTTATGCCGTAAATTTGTTAGTTTTGGTTTAATCTGAAGAAAAACATAATATGACTGCTGTGCGATGTATTGATTCTCAATTATCTTCGGAACTAATTGATCAATCTTTTCGTGCAAACTATCGTTGGAAAGGTAATTTAATTTGCTAAAAAAAATGCCGGAACAATGTACGCCGTAAATCTATTAGTTTCTGCGTAATTTGAAGGAAAGCATATTATGACGTCCTCAAAATGGCCACCATGCAATATGCTAAATCTCGTATGTCTCCGGAATTAATCTTATCTTGCGACCTATCGTTGGAAAAAATAATTTAATCTTCTAAAAGAAATGCCTGACTAATGTATCCCGTAAATATTTTAAGTTTTGTTTAAAGTGAGGAAAACATAATGTGCATGTTATTATTGTTCCTTTATATGTGGTTTTTTTGGAAACGGTCATTAAAGCTATGTCGTATTGTTCACAGTGCGTCACTTGAGCAGTGGCCTTCACAGGCACATGGAAGTGTACAGGAAGCCATTGTTTAATATGACATCTGGTACCTCTCTTAACCCTTAAATGCATGAATTATTTTCTGATACTTTTTTTTAAGGACCATATGATAGTTGGGTTAGTCGGGGGATTCGAACCAGCATTAGCAGGGTTTGGAGACGAGGACGCTGATCACTAGGCTGTTGCTGCTCGCTTTGCTCGGGGTCCCCGGGGACCACGAGCAAAGCTTGCAGTGCGAGTTAGGACTTAGTTTTTTCACGTTTAGTCACCTGTTACCTGCAGGCAACCGTATGCAACATGTACACTTGTAATTCCATATAGAGGCTATGTAACCCCAGCAGTTGTCATCCATCCCAGAATATCAATTCAGCCGGTTCTTGTTGCTTCCCCTTAAACGACTGTCTGAACTGTCATGTCATCACCCTGATTCTGATAACCTCATTCTGCAGAATATGAAGGCCTGCAGTGCTAACCTTGTGTGCGTATCTATTTTCTTTTACATGCGATGACTTCAGAATGCTGTCTGCCCTTCCTGGTATTGCAACGCAGGCTTGGACAAAGTTTTCATTCTAGCCACTACCTGCTAACTCACAACCAATCATTGAAGGTACACCCATTTCTATGTGCAGCCTTGTGATGCTTGATCGGCCTTAAACTGGCGTCTGTGTTGGATTAATCTTCTTAAGAATAATTATTATAATGTTCATGGCACGGCGAAACACGAATGAAGCATTCACATCATATCCAAGTATAGTGAAAGCAGAATTGATGTGCATTTACCTTTGAAACCTTCATGGATGTTTTGACGGGAATCGAAGGCTACCCAAGATAACACTTTACCGTCATGGCCAGTCCCTTATTTCTTTTCTTCGCTGGTGTAATTTACCATTGGTATGCGAGGAACACTTGCAGTGGACTCGGGCAAGCCTATTCTGCTTTATTCTTCGATTGTCCTAGGTTGAGACTGGTTGTCACAGACATACCTTCTGGTGGGTGAAAGTTGAAACATATTTGTTCCATGGAATGAGTTCGCCAATGTACTGAAGGCTGCGTTATGAACTATATTACCAATTGCAGCACAAGTGAATACATTATAGGTAACAAAATGCAGAATAAAACCAACTTTAATTACATATACTATAAAGTGGCAATAATTATGTGTACGTTTTCCTTCATATTAAACAAAAGAGATTTACGACATACATTGTGCTTGCTGTTCTATTTTATATTAAGTTCTAGTTATGAATTATATTTCTAACAATAAGTCGCAGGATAATATTAATTCGTCCCGGAGATACTTAGTACACCGCATGGCGGTCATTTTTATGACGCTGTATTAATTTTTTTCTATATATATTAAAGAAAAACTAATATATATACAACAAACAATGCTCTGGCATTTCTTTTAACAAATTACATATCTTTCCAACGATAGGTTACATTTTAAGATTGGTGTATTAGTTCCGGAGATACACGAGAATTAGTAATCGTATGGTGGCCATTTTTAGAACGTCATAATGTGTTTTCCTTCAAAACACATTATGAACGCAGAAACGCAGAAACTAATTGATTTACGGTATACATTGTTCCGATATTTCTTTTAGCAAATTAAATTACCTTTCCAGCGATAGTTTGCACGAAAAGATTGATCGATTAGTTCCGAAAATAATTGAAAATTAGTATATCCCACAGCAGTCATAATGTTTTTCTTCAGATTAAACCAAAACTAACAAATTTACGGCATAAATTGTTCCGACATTTCTTTTAGCAAATTAAATTATCTTTCCAACAATAGGTAGCACGTTAGGATTGACCCATTAGTTCCGGAGATAATAGACATTTAGTACGTCGCATGGTGGCCATTTTGATGACGTCATCACGGGTTACGTCGTCACTTCGGGGAGTGTCTCCTGGTGGATTTGGAAACTACAACGTGTGTACAGCTTCCATGTGCAATATGCAGCTTGTTGCCGGAACTGAAATGTTTTGGCATTTTTTGTCGCTAACAGCGCGTACTACAACGGATTCGACCCATTTACGAACTGAGACCTAGAAATGTGCCAAGAACCTGTGTGCAAAATTTGACAGAAATCCGATAACGCGTTCAAACGGTATAGTGCGAACACAGACAAACTGTTTGGATAAAGTCTAAATCTACTGTAATAAAATAACTTCGCATAATAAATATTGTATTAACAGGAGTTTTGCTTGAACCGGTATTTACCAAATCACTTCTGGTTTTTATTTCATTTTCAAGTAACAGAAATAAAATTACTGAAGAATCGCACGGAAATGTATGTTGCAATACCGCATTTTTTCCTTGAAGCATTTTGCATAGCAGGAGTATGGCTACAAAAACGGGATTGACATAATGTACAATGCGTAGTTACGTGACGTTAGGGACCGGTCATTGTTTATGAACCGGGGGGTGGGGGGGGGGGCCGGCGGCGGCGAAGGAAATAAAAATGTTGACCATCAAATTTTCGATGGTTCCGTTGTAAACCCCGAGAAAATCTCGATCCTTCCCCACTCAAGTCCTAAAATAATGGGAGGCTCCCCCCCCCCCCCAAAGAAAAGCAAAAATGCACATATGACTATTGAGACTGTCTGCAGATGATTTCCTATAGCTAAATTAGCTAACGTTGTCAGTACCTAAAAGACAAGAAGCCAAGGAACCAGGAGCCAAGTCTTTTCTAGAAAGTTCATTGAAAAAAAAAACTGCTCTTGGTATAGTTGATATTGACGGCTTCAAAAGCTTGTTAACAGTTAGTCATCGGCAGGGGCTCTGGTACTTTTGAAACGCCCGAAGTTCAGGAGTATTCAGAAACTTTTGCCTGCTGACGGTGTCAGTTTTAGGTCCAAAAATGACTTTTTCCTCTAGTTTGGTCAGTGTATTTGTGAACTCCCCCTCCCCTTGACAGGTCCTAAAAGTACCCCCCCCCCCCACGAGATTTTCATGACCTCGCCCTAATCCATGACCTCGCCCTAACCCGGAGATAAATAATGACCGATCTGTTACAATAACCTTGTGCCTCTGGGCCTCAGAATTGAACAACGTGTTAATAAACGAGGGGGTGTTACAGCCACGTGTGAGGAATTGGGGAGGTATTACTTGAAGACAACTCAAGAAACAAACAATTAATTAAAAAATTCAAGAACTGACGTGATTAAATAAGCAGTAAACATGACATTAAAAATATCAGGAAACAAATTAATCAAATTTGTGCGAACTTCGACAGACGGCATGCCCTATTACTTAGGGCAAAACATATGGTATGGGCTGCGAAGAATTCGTGAAGGGACGGTATACCGTCACACACACTCCAACTCAGCACTGTTGAAGCGAAAATATCAGCTCAGAAAAAAAAAAACTTCCAGTTTCCCTGACATACCGTTCAAGCTTGTAGCACACCACTCCGTTCCGAAAACTGAAGCAACGGATGGTGCAGTGTACATCACTGACCGTTTCAGTCGGCTCCGCCGAGCTTTTAAATTTTGATCAAACACATAGTGGCAATGCAAATGAAGGAGGACTTGTAGTGACCTTGAGTAGGTAATTGAATATAAAGTCTTAGTAAATTAGAGATTAATTCTTTACGCTCGGGCACGACGACATTAAGTCCAGAAGGAAATTGAAATAGGTTCGCATCTGTAGTTAGTAGGGGAAAGGCGTTGTGCGCCGACGCGTGATGAATGACGACAACCGTCGACTGATGACAAGTGCGTACACTTCTCTGATGCGATCAGTTTTTGACTGAAAGGATTCGACCTCTACACTCCCATTTGTCAGCCGGCGGGTCGTCCAGGAACGGGACGGAGCAGAATACGTGGCTCCTTTAATTGACATGCTTTACTTCAAACAGAAATTTGACGTCCTGCGACATGACGTGACGGAACGGAGTAGTGTGCGACAAGGTTTACTCGTTTCGCCATTTGGGAGGTGTCGTGGTATACAAGTGCACTTGCATCGATCACACGGGCAGAGTAGGCCAGCGAACATACGCTAAACCGCCCTAATACAAAACGTTTTATTTTGTCGGATGTTCACTGGTTTTAGTCACGATGGTTATTTGGTCAGTTGCATACGAAACTCCAAAATGGTTGCTGTACTGAGTGAGACCTTTCAGTGTTTTAAGATCCACTGCATATTGGCAGATCCAGTTATTTTTGTAATGTTTTGTCGTAAAACGTTTGGTACCTGCGTCACACAAGGGAAAAAAATGACTATTCGTCTGGCAACATGTTTGAGGCAATGTGCCACCAGCCCATTGAAACCCGTAAACCGATAGCATCAGACACCTTAAGACAAAATGTTTTATCGTAATGCCGCCCACACACACCAAATGCGGCAATTGTCTCACGACAAAACTTCCCGAGGCGTCACATCTGGTTGAGCGACTCCCAATAGCCTTTCTGTAGACAGAGCTTCACCTTGTTGTCGTGCGACGCCTGACGACGCCTGAAGACGTCTCACGACAACGTCTCATGTGGTGTGGCACTCAACTCATTGCTATGGTTGTGGAGATGTCTGCAGCAAGGTGACACAGGTTTCGGCAAACTGGGTTGTCGTGCGACCAAATGACGCGTGCGGTTTGTGGCCGGCCTATATAAGGTGTTCGATGTGTGTGCGGGCAGCCTTAACTGTATGTCGAGTGCATATCTGGAATTTCATTCTTCATATATTCCAGCAGCTATGCTTCATGGTGGAGTTATAGGGTGGATTATCGTTGCCGCACGAAGTTCCCCCACCATCTCCAACCAGTTCTGATTGCGTAGTCATAAAACATCACAGCCCGATGCGCGGTTCATTCCAGTAAGTTGCACTCGATGTATTTATTGTACATACCAGTAACGTGCGCTCGATCAGACAAAATTCGCTTGTGTACTCGATCATAACACTTGCGTTCGTACCAACAATTAATTTGGCCAGAAATTTCTCTCTGAAAGGGCGAGTATCTGGGCACAGAAAAATGTTTGGCGGGAATTTTCCCTTCCCCCGGACACAGTCTCGTATTAAATAGCCACTGGTAGTATTACAAAATATTTAAACACGAAAAAAAAATTAAGCTTAGTTTCGGAGATGGTCAGACACAGATGAATCGATTGATCGCCTAAAACTTAAATAATCGTTTACGTATTTAAATATTTTGAACTGCCACCAGTGGTGAGCTAACAAAAGGGAACACTAAAGCTGGAGAAACAACAAAACGGGACGGTACAATATTAAACGACAAAGCAGGCAAGGGCAAAAAATCATTAAGAAAAACAGAAAATGAGACTTGGACTTATAGGTGTTAATTTCAAAGAACACTCCCGTTTAAACCAACCAACAGGTGCGATAAAACATAAGATCTACAGAAGCCAGAGTTATACGCAGGGGTAAGGCCGGCCGCACACAGCCTCGAACTATGTCTTACGCAAAGACGCCTTATGTCTTGTCGCATGTCCATTACAAAACGTTTTATCTTAAGGCGTCTGATGAGAACAGTTTAACACGTGTTTCAATGGGGCGGCCACACACTGCCGTAAACACGTCATCAGACGTCTAGACGAGTTCTTCCTTTGTCAGGCAAAGCTATTAAAAGTTTCGCCTTACGACAAAACATTATCAAACAATTCGATATTCGCATGCGCATGTGCGGCAGAGCCTGCGCACTGAAAGTTGTAACTCTGTAACTATATTTTTAGTTTCATATGCAATTGACCAACCCGTCGTGAGCAAGTAAGGTGTTTTGTTCGATGCGATGATCGGCAAGCCTATCGGGGGCTTTTATGACTGCTTGCACGCCTCCGTTTCCTTCAAGATGAAAGAGTATTATTACGAGTATGCTTTGACACACCGTGTGTGGCTTAACGCATCGAAAAGCACAAGCGCATGAACATGTAAAGCACAAAGTAGGCCACATGGTAAAATGTGACGTTTCGTCTCAACTATAGTCAGTGCCGTTATCAAGCATACAAATTCGTATAAATTGCTTAAATACATTAAAATAATCAAGGCATAGCATACAAAAAAAAATTATATTTAAACCCATTTTCACCGGGGCAAACCAGACAGGGTCGTACTGAACCCAGGCCATTTTTTTTATTCTTCGTTTTGAATTAGATCCCGTCAATTACCGTGCAGCGTGCTGTGTCGCCCCCACTTTGAGCTTTATATATAATTATGCTTGATTGAGCAGCACAGTCATCTTTAACCACTGCCTGCTTTATTGACAATTAACAGTTTCGTGAAAGTCGTTGTTCGTCACGAATAAAATGACATCACTATAACGGTATCTTATAATGTCTTCTCTGTTGGAGGCAGGGGATTCATACACAATGTTAATTCTCACGCAACTTTTAACATTGAAGTGTCACGTGAAAGTCTGTTACTTACAGTACCAGCTCATTACTGTGGTACGAGCCAGGATGGAATTACATAACTAAATTCCATAAGGCTAACGTGACCTTCTTTAGAATTGTACCTTAGAGCAATCACCTATACACATCTCAAGAATGCATCCACACTAAAATGACACACAAAATTACTGCTGGAGTGAACCGTGAACACTGCTGCCTCTGTGCAATATCTTCTCATAGTATAGAAGAGATCCTGAAAAAAATTCCCCCCCGTCGAGATCCTGAAAAAATTTTGACCCCCCGGTCCAAAAATAGTGTTCCCCCTCCCCCCCCCAAAAAAAAAATGTGCGCTTTTCGTA
>JAHWFP010094076.1:0-16934 GCA_023313725.1 Lithobius niger | reverse complement strand
AGAGCGTGGCGTTTGATATCACGACTTCACACGGCCGAAAAGCTTGGCGGGAATCCTTAACAAAAAGTTTTGTTTTAGGGTATAAACAATTACAGTTGGAAGTCCCTTTAATTTCTTGTTCAACCAGCTGAAATAGTATGATACGGCAGGTTGGACCCAGGTGGTTACTCAACAGAGGGTTTAATATATGTTTGAATTAAACCGTACTCAAATGGGATGATTGTTATCGAGTTATTAAATTTGGGTAAACTTCGAAAGCCGTAAAATGAGGAACGGTTACTCTTAGTGAGATGGTTGCTTAACCTTGGTTATTAAGTTACTAGCGTATAGCCCGTCTAAAGACAAGTGAATTTATTTTATAATATCACTAAAATGACTTCCTATCGCCTTCCCCCCCCCCTTCCGCCCCAATCCTCATTCCAACATTTAAAAAATTACTTTTTAGCTCTTTTTTTTGCTTTCCGGCCTTCACTAATTATAATTAGGGCGTGATTAGTTAAACTGTTGCCTACGCGGATGACACCATGGTGTAAATGGAAGCTGACGTGGTGTAGAACAAGATTTTCCAACTTGTTTGTTTGCTTCATTAAACTGCACACGGGACACCCTATGAGAATGCTCTACAGGGGAAGTTGAATTGTGATCGCAATTTTTACGAATCCAATCTTTCTAGTAGTCAAAAGCGATCAAAATTCTCTTGCACGAGGGGAGAGTATAGGGCAATAGTCCAAGACAAGACAAAAACGGCTTTGTTATCCTTCGTCATGAGAGAATTAGTACTCAGTGTTGGAAAATAAAAAACAAACTCGTTTGACGTTTAAGGTTAGGTTTAACTGAATCGAAGTCAAAACAGGAGAGGAACACGATTACTTTCCTGTTAGGATTTAAGTACAGCGGTATTGCTGTGATGTTTAGTCCACGTGAAACCTTACTGTTGCATTCGAAGGTTTTTGCCATTTATACTTTTCTACACGACAGGTTGGCAAATTTTAGTGTATTTTTTACAGCTGAAAAATCGTACGAAAAATAATCGTCATCTATCGCCAATAGGGTGATGAACGGAAATGAAGAATAGCCTCCCGAAAAAACCTAACCCACAAAACTGTATGTGAGATGTTTGTGCGTGTGTGTTAACAAAACCCATATATTATTCCTTCGTTGTTTAGAATGTATGGGATCGTTAAATGTATGGGATCTAATTGGTGCTTTCACACGCAGTAGTGCGTTTCTGCGTTTGTCGGTAGGTCTCTCTGAGCCAAACCGCGCTGTGTGAGTGTAAGGTACCGTCGATTCAGACGTGCTTGTGGCGCGATTTTTTTCCAGCGATTATCGCGCGTTTTGTGGTCTGTCTGCAACCGCCCTTAGTGCTCGTCTACATTTGTTAACAAGGATTAAAGATGACCAACACGGTATGCCAACGTGTCATGAAATGGAAAACAAAAACTACACAGCTGCCTCCTGTGTTAAAAGTAAAAATGTCCACTGTTGTCTTGCAATAATACGATTAAAGACCAACGGCGTTGAAAGAGAGCTGCAAACAAATAACTACCAACAGAAGGATTTGTACTGAATGACAACCATTAGACACGCAAATTAAATTAAAATTCGTTGTAGCCGCCAATAAAAAAAAAACCACCACTGCACACTGAGAAACGAGAAGAAAGTTTTTTTTATGTTTAATTACGTCAGTTTTTCAGTACAGTTTAAAAATTCAAAACTTTCAACTTTCAACTTTCAAAAATTTGGACCCATTAGACAATTTCCCATTATACGAATTTCCTGTTAGACGACTTTCCGTTATACTGTTATACGGTACACGTTCTTCCAAGTATGCGATTTTCCAGTTAGACGATTATCTCTCGCCCCGCGACCCCAATATCCTCTATGAACGCGGCAATGGCGCGCAGCGAACCACCTATTTGCAACAACAGTGAATTCTGACAATTAGGCCGGGTTTACGCAACAACTCGCTTTTGCATTCTCGCAGCTACAACCTAGAAATCACCTCAAATTCCAACATGGCGGCGGTTTTATGTCTGCCGCCTCGCAACGAAAACAACAAATAACGTGAGTTCAGAAGCGTTTGGGAAAATTGTTTCGTCATGAGGAATTCTTTATATTATTGGCACGGATTATAAGACTGCAAGTATTTACTCAAACGATGTCGCATTTAGCTAATCCATTTAGCGTTGTTACCATCGCAATGTCTCCTTGCCATCGCGATTGAGTTCTAGCTGAGAGAATGCAAAGGGGAGTCACTGCATAAATGCGCCCTTAGGTACTGAAACGATAAGCGTGTAACACTTAACCAAGTTATAATTTACTGTTGGATGACAATGGTTACAACAATAATTTTGCATTTACGAGCCACTTCAGGGCCACGTGCTTCTAGCTGCAACCCCATTTAAGAAAAGACACTTCCCCATATGACGCTTTACCTGTCTGACGAAATTCAGATCTGGCAACTAGTTTCCCTAATCAGCTGTAGACGTGTCGTTATACCCTATGAGAATTAACATGGGAGCCTGCGGACTAGTTACTAAATTAATAAACAAAAACGGAACGTTAAATGTTTAGAGTAAGGGTCTAAAAGTCAAAACCTAGAAGGAACACGGACAAGCTTTGACAGTAAGGGTCTAGGTATAAAATTTTGTAAGAGGCTGGTAAGCATTAGACCCTTACTACCCGGTGGTTAGCTTAGGTCTACTCTATTCGGACAGAATGTGTATGAACGGTTGTATCAGGTTTCTTTGTTCTTAGAATATTGTTATAGAACTTTAGGAACACAATTTTCTTGTGAAGTTTGGCATTTTGTCTTTTGATGCTTTAGAATTTTTTATTATATTTCGTAGATTTACGGTGGAGGATAACAGTAATGCTCTCTGCTGAGAATACCCTACCATGTTACTAAATGGACAAATAGTTTTCAACATAAAACAAAGCAGCAAACGTATACCAACCACTGGATCATCACATGGGTCTTTGTAGGAAGATTTCCAGTTTTTCGTCAAAATGTATTTATTTCTGACCACCGGGTAGTAAGGGTCTAATGCTTACCAGCCTCTTACAAAATTTTATACCTAGACCCTTACTGTCAAAGCTTGTCCGTGTTCCTTCTAGGTTTTGACTTTTAGACCCTTACTCTAAACATTTAACGTTCCGTTTTTGTTTATTAATTCGTGTTACTTTTAGAATTGCAGCTAAACTGTAAAACAGTGCAGTTGACGGTCCAAATTGAAAGTTTAACACAGAAACCCTAGGCTGACTCTTACTAACACTGTTAATAATTGAAACAAATCCTTTAATCTTCAGTCTTGCAGCTGGCGTTTGCAAATTGGCATTGATGCATAATAACAATGTTTAAAACAATGTAAAACAATCAATCTGGTCGTTTAGAGCTCCATAACCCGTGAACCACGTGACCAATTAGAAAATGCCTTATGGAAAGGGCACATCTACAGAGCAATACCTGTAAAATGAGCTAAGAACCAGATTCATATGACAAATGGTTTGACCTGTAGAGAGGACAGACGAAAGTATCCCCAGAACAACAGTATCATCATCATCATCAAGAAGAAGCAGAACAAGAAGTTGTCTATTTGGCCCCTCTCTGTATCTCGGGTTTGGCTGGACCGAATTTCATAATTTTTGGACTGTAGAGAGGCCTTGACTAGTCGAGGCTGGATTCCAAATTTGGTTTTAAAATGTTGACTTTTGACGGCGTTATAAGCTCTCAAAGTTAAGAGTTTAACACAGAGACCCTAGGCTGACCCTTACTAACACTGGCTATCGCCAGTGTTAATAGTTACTAGTCACCACTCACCAGTGACACAAATTCAACGTTATTGAGGACACTTTCTCTCCATGGAGGACACGTTCCCACATTTTCGTGTTGACGTTGTTACTGGACCCAATTGACATCTGATTCAAACGATTTGCATCGATTTCTACCGCATGGGGAAATTACACCGGTATGTTGAAATCGGGTATAAGTTGGTTTCAGTTAAAAGACACAGTCTGCTGGTGAGGCCACCTTTTTTTCATCAACAATGATTTTTTAACAATCGGATGTCTACAATCGGAGATCTAGTATTACTTGGCGGCGACACAGTAGCGTGTGTCTAAATTTCTTGAATTTCGCAAAAGGAATAAATGAAAAATAAATAAAAACAATCTCATACTGTAGTTTTTTCCTGTGCATTGGTCAGTTGATATCACCCCTTTGAAAGACCGAGGCATTCTCGATTTTCCTGCACCTTTATAAGTTTTTGTTTTCAGTATATTAGCAGATTTTTTTAACTTCGTGATCACTACTCTTGTTTAGTTCTTGAACACTAATATCACTTTTTTTTTTCAATCGCGTTATTTCATCACAAATATTTTGACACTACAACCATTTTTTTTACCGTGGTTTTATTATTTTTGGTATCACTCGATAATTATTTAAGAACTATAGGTTTTCTTTAGGCAGTGGTAAAGGCAGTGGTGTGTGCATTAGCACTATAGCCCATGAAATCATCAAGGACCGCGGTTGTTATGTAAGCCTCAGTACGAACTTCCATGTTAAACGTCAAATTGTGAAACCCTATAGCTTCTTCCAGAATTGACACAGACCAACAAAATTCGGTATTTGGGTGATATCATAACTATTTCTCTGCATTAAAAATTTTAATGACAACATTCGAACCGTTTGGCCTCCACAATATGGTAATTTTTTCAACTTTTGTAGCTTAAAACGTAACGATGAACAACACCTAGATCGCTTTGAACGCTATTTTAATATGACTACAGTATCCTTGTTGTTGTTGTTGTTATACTTGTTGGGAAATTTTGCTTTAACCTGCAAATCGAACCAATCAACCGATTTTCAGTTTTTTTAAGCTTAAAATGTAGGTATTAGAAAGGCCTAGGGCCTTTTCAACGCTATTTTAATCAGACTGTAATATTGTTGTTGTTATTCTTATTGGGAAAATTTTGCTCTCACCTAGAGATCGAAGCAATGAGCCAATTTTTAATTTTTATAGCTTAAAATATAGGTATTAACAAGAGCCAGGACCTTTTGAACGCTTTTTAATGTGACTGAATTAGCTCAAAAAGCCTTCATCTCAATTTTTTTTATCGCTGTTACCTCACATCAAATTGCTAAGTTATTTAATTTACCTGAATTATCTCTATGAAAAAAATAACATAAATTCTATTAAAAAACCGCTCAAGTGTATAAAATACGGACGTATAGGCCGTAAAACAAACGTAATGCCCTAAATCTAAAGGAACAGAACGAGAAAAAGACTTGTAAGCCATCAACGTCGCATTGATATGTGTAAAAGAATCTACAACTAGCTTTTTTGGGGCGCTGTAGATTTTTTTTAATGTATTAGTGCAACGCTGATGGCTTACATGTCTTTTTCTTGTATCTGTTCCTTTAGAGCATTAAGTTTTTTTAACGTTTACATCCATATATTTTATACATTTTTTATACTATTAATTTATAATCATAAGGTAGATTTTTCTGGTAGTTATTCCACATCAACAGCTATGTGTATGAACACCCAGCCATCGAACACGAAAATGCTTTTATGAACGAACGAAAATCTATAAAAAAAATGTGATGTTTTAATCATAAAATTGTTAGTGTAAGTCTTCCAAAGTAGTATACTTTTCAAACCCTTAATAAATTCTAACTTTTAAACTTTTGCAGACTCGTCAGCAAACCGAAAGAGAAAATATACACGAAACAAGAAGGTAAGTGACATCCTGCTGATCATTATTTAGGCCTAACATGTAGGCCTAACATGAATATCCAATGTCACGTGATATCATGTTAGGCCGAGGCATGTACAGATATCATGCAGCTACCGAGAAAAAACAATTCTTGAAAAAAATCCAAAAAATTCGTGCCTGTATGATTTAATAAAAAACCAAATATGATTTAATAAAAAAAGCAAAATTGGGGTTTATTTGTTGTGACAGCGCTCTGGAGTATTTTTTAAAATTATTTTACCCTTTTTAAGCTTGCATGTGTTATATTGTTTTTATGATTACATTTACAGATTTGAATTGAGTATGCATTATTTTTAGTAACAGATCTAGAGCTTTAAAAACAATTTTACTTTTTTAAGTCTGTAAGTGTATACGTAATCCACCCCAAAACAAAACTTATTAGGGATTTCCGCTAAGCTTTTCGGCCGTGCGAAGTTGTGATATCAAACGCCAAGTCCTTTTCGCCAATTTAATCCCACTGAATAATAATTCGATAGTTAAATGAAATATATGAAAATTGCTTACTGCGCAATTTTCATTATTTCATTTAACGTTTGAAGTCTTTGTCGGTTAGCTTGGCGAAAGAGCTTGGCGTTTGATATCGCAACTTCATACGGCCGAAAAGCTTGGCGGGAATTCTTAACAAATTTTGTTTTGGTGTGGACGGGGGGGGGGGGTAGATATCACACATTTTTGGTCCAAATTGATGAAATCCATTTTTTTCTTAGCAATTATGAGATGGAAAAGCCCGTGTATAGTTTGCTGGTTCATTTCCTTTTTTTTTTTTTTTTTGGCTTTCGTTCCGTTTTGAGGACTGCTGTCACCTTTATTCATGCGATTAGTTTTTATTAGTGATTCTGCAGTATCTGAATTTCTAAAACCTTACAGAAATGTTTTTTTCCATTTTGACTTCGAATCAGTTAAGCCTAACCTTAAGCATCAAACGATTACTTTTTTGTTTTCCAATTCGTGCTACGTTGGCGTACCATGATGCAATTTAGATTAACTTGTTTTTTTACTATTTTATATCTTCATCAATTACGGTTTGCTGAAAGATAGGCCTACACACTGGTATGGTGTCCCCTTATACCTTAAACATCAAAGGAGTTGGTTTTGTTTTCTAATTCGTGATACTTTGACATTACCGAGTTGGTCTTCTGT
Source organism: Lithobius niger (assembly GCA_023313725.1). Lineage (NCBI taxonomy): Eukaryota > Metazoa > Arthropoda > Chilopoda > Lithobiomorpha > Lithobiidae > Lithobius > Lithobius niger. The sequence continues at coordinate 10,013 of JAHWFP010094076.1, read as the reverse complement.
ACTCCTTGGAAACGCACGGATTTATTTATCTACAGGGGTTTGTTGATTGCCATTGTTTGCTGTTTGCTTTTGGTTGGTCATCGTCATAGGATGGGCTGGTGTGCCTCACCGGTGTGTCCACAGAGAGGACAGTTGCCGACTCCGAGCCATTGGAGTGCGCTGCGCTTCAGCAGTGTCGTACGGGGCTTCTGAAGTACATCCGTCCTGGGTTTGGCGTGGACAGCCTTCTCTCACTTCATTCTTCCACCTAAACTTAAAGTAAGACTAAAAACTGTGGCTAGTTTTGCGGTTAAGTCAGGAGTGCGGGTTAGAGTTAGGAGTTGGTTTCTGCCTACCTCCGGGCTTCTCTCTTGGTTTATTTTGTCCTCTCCCTTGTCCCGCTCTGCTTCACTATGGTAGTTGTGCAGGTAGTAGGTTGCGTAGGTTGTGTTGGGTTTGTACATGCATGTTTGTCATTTTATCCTCAGTATCCGAGCGCGTTGCTATGGACCGAGGCTCGGTGTAATAAATCAATCAATCACTCTTCAATCAGCAATGAACGTTGCTTCAATCAGCTGCTTGTACAAATGAACAACCTATATACACAAACCAAAATCCTTTAAATCAAGACGCATACTAGTGTGTCATCCGTCAAGATAAACGATAGCATCCGATAAAATATATATACGAGCATGGCGTCCACTAGACACGTTGTGTCTTTACAGCTAAGGTAGTTTGGCTATTTTCAGCTATCTGAGAATAAATAACAACGCGACAAAAAGGCTGAAACTTGTTTGATCGGGACACTTTGGTCGTCTGAAAACGCAAAAGTCACTATTAATGACGCAGCTTACCGTTTTCATGTTGAAAAAACGACTTGAATACTATTGATATTTGCCTAATTACTTACTGGCTACTGGCTACTAGTACCTCTTTTCTACTATCGCGAAAATAAATTCTTCCATGTTGTGAATAAAGCTCGTTCTTATCTCATTTTACAGGTATTGCTACGGATATGTGCCCTTTTCGTAAGGCCTCTTCTATAGTGGTTCAGGGATTAGGGACCCCTAAACGACCAAATTGTTTGTTTTACATTGTTTTAAACATTGTTATTATGCAACAAATGCCAAACTGAACATTAAATAAATCCGTACGTCTGCTATACTAATAAGAAATACTAATCATATTAACTGAAGAAAAAAACATTAGAGCTTGTATCCCCATACTCACAGCCGTGAAGGTACACGAATAAAAACGGATTAGACTACACTCGAACGCAACTAACTATAAGTTGAACTGCAATATCAGGGAACAAGGACAGTTTTTTGATCAATGGTTATTTCAGAAAGCAAGTCTGGTTCGTGTGAGTGGGGATATGTGTATTTTGAGTTCATTTATTGTGAAACAAGCAGACTCCTAGTGTGTTTGTGTTTGAAGGTCGTTTCAGGTGGTTATTTGTAGTTCGTCTGGGTAATTACGTGTTCATTTTGTGTATGCATTTTTATCTTTCAATTTTGAAGCGTTATGCTCTTTATGGCGTCTATTTTGTGTGTGTTTGTGGGTTTTCGTTTTGCGAATTGGAGTTACAAAATTAGAATAGGTCTTATGGAAAGGGCACATCTACAGAGCAATACCTGTAAATGAGCTAAGAACCAGTTTTATTCACCTCATGGAAGAATTTATTTTCCTGAAACAAAAATGGCGTTAGTAGCTAGTAATTAGGCAAAAATCAACGTTATGCACGTCGTTTTTACAACAAGAAAACGTTAAGCTGTGTCAGTAACAGTGACTTACAAGCCGTAGAAGCTGTGCAAGCTGTACAGTACAAGCTGTTAGCGACAAAAAGTGCCGAAACAGTTCAGTTCCGGCAACAAGCTACATATTGCACATGGAAGCTGTACACACATTGTAGTTTCCAAATCCACCGGGAGACACTCCCGGAAGTGACGACGTAATCCGTGATGACGTCATCAAAATGGCCACCGTGTGACATACTAAATGTCTACTATCTCCGGAACTAAGCGATCAATCATAACGTGCTACCTATTGTTGGAAAGATAATTTAATTTGCTAAAAGAAATGACGGAACAATGTATGCCATAAATCTATTAGTTTCTGCGTAATTTGAAAGAAAACAAAAAATGACTGCTGTGTGATATGTTAATTCTCACTTATCTCTGGAACTAATCGATCAATCTTTTCGTGAGAACTATCTTTGGATAGGTAATTTAATTTGCTAAAAGAAATGCCGGAACAATGTACTCCATAAATCTATTAGTATCTGCGTAATTTGAAGGAAAACACATTATGACGTCCTCAAAATGGCCACCATGCAATATAATACTAATCTGCGGTATCTCCGGAACGAATATATCAATCTTATCCTCCGACCTATTGATGGAAATATAATTTGATTTGCTAAAAGAACTGCAAGGACAATGTATGCCGTAAGTCCCTTTTGTTTCGTTTGAGGAAAAACAAAATCTACACGTAATTATTGCCACTTAATATGTGTAATTAAAGTTGGTTTTATTCTGCGTTTTGTTGTCTATAATGTATTCACTTGTGCTGTAATTGATAATATATAAAATAACAGCCTTCAGTACATCGGCAAACTCATTCCATGAAACAGGCAAGTCTCATCTTTCACCCACCAGTAGGTATGTCTTTGACAACCAGTCTCAACCTAGGACAATCAAAGAATAAAGCAGAATAGGCTTGCTCGAGTCCTCCACAAGTCTACCCTATACGACTATGCTAAAATCCACCCACATTAGTCAGTGGAGAGAGAGTTAGCGATGCGACGAGCCTCTTCACGCCTGTGTTGTAGTTGGATTACGACAGTAGACAAAATGTAGTACGCTTTTTACCCACCGTTAATCAAAACGTTTTAGGAATGAAAATCTCTCGAAAAGTATTCAGGGACGGTATTCAGTCATAGATACTTTTCTTGAAATAGTAAAAAATGGTCGACTGGTAATTTCAGCAGATCGCAAACATTCGCAGCAACTTGTGTTCCACGCGGAAGTAGTTCCAACATGGCGGCGATGACAACAACAGTGCAAGCGATGGATTCTCCAGCATCATTTTACAAGTGTCATCCCCGTCAAAAGCCCCTTTCCAGTTCCCAAAAGCAAACTGTAATGAATATCTACAGCCAACTGCGCCAGCGTGATCCAAAGAAATCTATCGATGAAGTTGCGAAAGACACAGGATTGTTGTGCGGCGTGTCCGAAGCTGCCATCTATCGTTGCCAAACCGAATTCAAAGTAAGTGGTGGGTGTTTGAATACGCCAAGCAAACGCAAGCTGAGCAACTGTACGAAAACACGCATGCAAAAATACGATGAATTTGCGCTTTCAGCGATTCGGAAAAGAGTTCATGATTTTTATCGCAATGACGACATTCCAACTGTTAAAAAAGTGACATCTGCCGTAAACGAAGACAATTCTCTCTCTGCCAAATTTTTCACGGACAACAATGTGGCGGCGAATCATGATAGATATGGGGATTGCTTTCCGTAAACGTCAGCGCCGACAGTCTGCTCATTGAACGAGACGATATTGTTTCATGGCGGCGGAGGTATTTGCGTGCCATAAAAACCTAGGTTAAAAAAAAAAATATTACTATTTGGATGAAACATGGGTGAATGATGGCCACACGAAATCAAGTGTTTCGGACCGATACGACTGTGAAGAGCAAGTGTGATGCATTTCACAAAGGGTTGACAACTGGTTTAAAAGCACCAAGTGGGAAAGGAGGACGGCTCATTATTTTGCATGCTGGAAACGAGGATGGATTTGTACCTGCTGCCATCTCGTTTTTTTAAGCAAGGAAAGGAAAGGGCGATTACCATGATGAAATGGACGGAGACAGATTTGAGAAATGGTTTGAAACTTAGCTGCTGCCTAATATACAACCAAACAGTATCAACAGTGTCATCGTATTGGATAAAACTTCACACCATTCTGTGAAGGAAGAAAAATACCAACGAAGAGTTTACGGAAAACTGACATGCAAGCTTGGCTGCAAGAAAAAAATATTTAGTTCAATGACACAATGTTGAACCGAGAATTGTACGCATTAATTGAAGATGCAAAAACACAGTACGACCATTATCGTATCGTAACACCCTTGCTGCACTCCACAGACACATCGTTCTCAGACCTCCATACAACTGCGAACTGAACCGTATAGAAAGGGTGTGGAGTCAAGTCAAAGGATATGTTGCTGCCAACAATCAAACTTATACGTTAAAAGTAGTTGAAGAGCTGGTACCTAAAGCTTTATCAATCGTCACCGTCACAAACTGGAAGAATTATACTTAAAACACGTAATTAAAGAGGAAGATAAAATGTGGAAAGCCGATGGATTGTCGGATTTGATTGTTGAAAGGTTGGCATTTCAAGTAAATGGATCAAGTGACGAAAACTCCAGTAATTCTGAATGAAGCGAAGTAAGGATTGGAGTAGGCTACGACATTCGTTACAGTTTGTCCCCCCCCCCTTCAAAACGGCCTTTTCAAAGGCCTAATCAAAACGGCCCTTGTCAGGCCATCAAATTTGGAAAGAGAGAAATTATTCCAATTTAATAAAATTTGGTATTGAAGAAATGACATACACACCATTAATAGTTAAACAATAGACGTGTTAATAATAAAGACATGCTATAGTGTCACACTACCGTAAAAAATATGAAATTGTTAGTATTACAAAAAAAAAACTTCGCGCGAGTGCATTGTTAAGCTGTTTCTGCGTCGTTGTTTTAGCTCGCGGATGAATATAAACAGATTTGTGGTAATTAGGCTTTGGTCGCATCGCTAACACTCTCTCCACTGACTAATGTGGGTGGATTTTACCATAAATGTTCATGTGATGCACCGGTACCAATGGTAAATTACACCAACGAAGAAAAAACCATTGATACACTCGTGAAAATGATGAACTTGTCAAAATCCAGCAGAAACAAGGCTGACCATGAAGGTTAAGTGTTATCCTGGGTAGCCTTTCCCGTTAAAACATCCATGAAGGTTTGAAAGGTAAATGCACATCAATTCATACTCCCACTATATGATGTGAATTACTGATCAATGGTTCGCCGTGCCATGAACATATAATGAGTATTCTTAAGACGATTACTCCATCACAGACACCAGTTTAAGGCCGATCAACCATCACAAAGCTGCACATACAGTAGAAATGGCTGAAATTTCAATGATTGGTTGTGAGTTAGCAAGTAGTGGTGGTGAGAATGAAAACTTTGTTCAGGCCTTTGTAGCAACACCAGCAAGGGCAGACAGCATTCTGAAGTCATCGCGTGTAAAACAAAGTACGTACGTATAGGTTAGCATCGCAGCCCTTCATATTCTGCAGAATGAGGTTATCAGAATCAGGGTGATGACATGACAGTTCAGACAGTCGTTTAAGGGGAGGCAACAAGAATCGGCTGAATTGATATTCTAGGATGGATGACAACTGCTGGGGTAACGTACGCTCTATAGACTTGCAAGTGTACTAAGAGAGGTACGAGGTCAAAGGTCAAAGGGTTTTAGCGAGCGTTAACCGAACCCGGTCATCTGCCCGATGTCATATTAAGCAATGGCTTTCCTGTACACTACCGTGTGCCTGTTAAGGTCGCTGCTCAAGTGACGCACTGTGAACAATACGGCACAGCGTTAATAATTTACCGTTTCCAAACGAACCGCATATTATAAAGCAGCAATAATTACATGCATTTTATGTTTTCCTTCACATTAAACAAAAACTAAATTATTTACGGGATACATTGTTCAGGCATTTCCTTTAGAAGATTAAATTATCTTTCCAACGACAGGTCGCAAGATAAGATTGATCAATTAGTTCCGGAGATACACGAGATTTCGTATATTGCATGGTCGCCATTTTGAGGATGTCATAATGTGCATTCCTTCAAATTACGTAAAAACTAATAGATTTACGGCGTAAATTGTTCCGGCATTTCTTTTAGCAAATTAAATTACCTTTCCAACGATAGTTCGCACGAAATATTAATCGATTAGTTCCGGAGATAATTGGGAATTAGTATATCGCACAGCAATCATTCCATTGCGTTGTAAAAAAATAATTCAGAATATTTCTTGCAATCACTGCACCTATATGATTTCTCCCAATGCTCTTCGAACGATTCCAATACTGATTCCAATACGAGAGCATCAGGATAGCTCTGCTACCGCACGTGAGATTTGATGTGTAAAAGACAAACGAAGCGAAAGCATTGTTTCAAAACATGTGAAATTTGTGTTAATTATGTTTGTTTTACTATCATGTGTAATTATTTATTGGGATGCCACATTGAGTGGTTACAGTTGTGTTAACAGTTATTTACCAAATTCGTGACGATTTTGACCACTGGAGGGTACCATCACTAAACGTTAATTACAATACAAATGTAAACAAATGATGCTCAAACTCAAAATGTCAATACTCATCAATATCGCGAATTTTCGATAGGCATTATCCGAAAAAAAAAATATTTTTCAGTCTTTCTATCTTCGCCAGGCAGAAAGAAACATGTGAACTACAGTCTACGTAATTATATGCACTTCCTCTAGATGGATTGAATTCAATCGGGAACGATTCAAACGTGGTGCTTCTGTGGCCCTTTATATCCAGGAGGCCCACGATCATCTCGAAGCTGCGGATCCATTTAAAGTGAGTTTTTCTCCAAATCTTCTGCTAACAAGCTATCAATTGCAGGAAAAGATGGCCCATGGTGATTCATGAGGGGTTGCCCTGCCAGTAACTCATGCTAGATTGCGATCGACTCTAACCCTCTTAAGAGTCTGTCATTTTTGGAATTGGACACCAGGAGGGTTGATGTTTTGTCCCACGCCATCTTGTGAGCAGTGCCCATGTTGTGAGTTGCGATGCTGCTGCATGGTAACCATTCTATAACGTGCATCCACCATGTGTTGCTTTACCCTTTCAACAACACCCTGTCGTGTCTGCCATATATCGCACTCACCACATGGGACTTTAAGTGTATACAATTATGTAAACTGTAGTTCACACATTTCTTGCTGTATGACGAAGATAGGAGGACTGAAAATATATATTTTTTCGTCTAATGCCTTTCGAAAATGTGCGATACTGATGAGTATTTACATTTTGAGTTTGAGCATCATTTGTGACATTTGTGTTTCTATCACTCAAAATTGAATGGTCAAATTCTTTGCCGTTAACTTTAATCAATGCAAGTTTATTTTGATCTTCCATAGATTTCCACCATGAATCGATTGATGATTGCTTTGGTCCTCCTCAGCCTGGTTGCCATGTGTGTCAGTAAAGAATCTCACAATGTCAAGCACGGGAAAAAAGGTTCCATGACGTATGAACAATGTGAAGTCCTCTGCCCAACGTGTGTGAATCCACCTACCTTTACTGTTGCAACGCAATGTGGAGTATGTATGGGGTCCAAGTGTCTCGGAAAAAAAAAAGATCATTAATCAAGTAACACGGGATTTCCCCCACATTTGTTAAGTTACAAGCGTTTGTTGTTAAAGTGAAAAATAAAGCATTAACATAATGATTTGTCGTGTATTAGTAATGTATGTGAAACACTGGTAGCCGTCGATAACAAGAAGGCCAACCACAATATTGCTCGGGACCAAACTTTAGTGCCAACACCAAGCATGGAGCCCATTTGCGTGCTCTTGAGTCTTTAGCTATTAAACGTTTCTCTTGCGGTCGGGTCCTCCTTATGAACCTCACTGGTCCCGCCTACGATCAGATTCATCGAGATTCATAGCATTGTTTTGTCCTAACTGACCGCCAAATTGGATGAGCGCTGGGGACCTTCACAATTCCAGCCAGTCCAGAACGATGTCTAGAGGTCAGTGGCTGCAACGCGCGTGGTGGAAGTGTAAATTGTCTGTGTTCGTCTGCTTCGTGTGACAACATGTAACATCCGTTGATTACAATAAAAAATTTTTGTTGTGCGTGTGAAGAATGGAAAGGTTATTACTATCTGCAAATACTAACCTTCAGTAATTCATGCAAAAATAGCTAATTTTGGCTCTTCCCAGGCTTAAAACCAAAAATAACATCTTATTTTTGTTGCTCCCGTGAGTTTCCCCCTCTGCCCACTAGGTGCGCTGCTTTGTCATTCCAGAGAGTCCGCTGCCATCTTGGAAATTCTTCACATCGCTTGAGCAGCGTTGAAACATCAGCATGTGTTTTTGGTTATCTGCTCAATTATGGCTTCCTTGAATGAGGAAGAAATTCTATACAAGAGAAGATCGAAAGCGGGAATTATGCAGCGCGCACGTGCTTAAAGACACCAAAAGACTACCATCCTTTGTGCAGGAAGTGCAGAGACTGCGATTTCGTCAAAGAGTTTTGGGCTTCCTGGGAAACCCGACACAGCTCAGCGACACCAACACACCGACACAAAGTATTGACATGAGCCCGACATGAGCCTGACACGAAGTATCTACACGAGTCCAACACGAGACGACATGAAGTATCGACACGAGCCCGACTAAGTAGAAAGGAACAGACCCCCAAATATACCAAATATTTGATTAGTTAGGCTATGCGTAGGGACATATGGTTTATAGACAGATGCGGGTACCCTAAATTAAATGAAAGGGTACATGGTATACATAGGTGTGCAAAAGGGCAAATAACGGTACAAAAGGTTACCTACGGTAAATAAGGGTACATACAGTACAAAATCATTCAAACCAGTACATAAAGGTACAAAAGGTAACGAATGGGTACATAACTTAAGGGTACGAAAGTGGAAAGGAACGGGAGCAAAAGGTACAACAGCACTAAAGGATACATAAGGGGACAGAATAGTTGAAAAGGTTACCTATGGTACGAAAGGGTACAAAGGGTACAAAATGGAACAAAAGGACACAAAAGGGGGTACGAAAGGGTACATAGGGTACGAATGGGAACAAAAGAGTACATAGAGGTACAAAAGGGGATGGAAAGGAAACAAAAGGGCATGCAAAAGGGAACCTAGGGTATGAAAGTGTACAAAAGGACGTAAGGGTACTTGACAGAACGAAGGGGTACGAAAGGGTACAAAACGATACATAATTTTTATCTAGGTTCAGTGTTAGTGGATCATACCTTCCACTTTACCCCCAAATGTGTGATTAAACTTTTTATCGTTGTTATTGTATTATTGGAGTATAAAATGGTAGAATAGGGTACAACGGAACGAAAGGATACGAAAGGGTAACTTTAAAAGAGTACAAAAGATACAAGGGGATACAAAAGAGTGAAAAAGGTACAAAAGGGTACGAAAGGTTAACACAAAATGTCATTCAAGGTTTCCAGTTGACTTTTTAAAAATCAGTCGTTCATTTTTGAATTATTTAGTTCTCTTTCAGTTTCGGACCCATAAAAACTTGAAACGTAATCCTTAAGTAATTTTACGATACGTGTTAATTAACAGTATTATAATAGTAACAACTACTTTATTTTTTTATTGTTTGAATTAAATCATCTGAGGCAAAATAATGCTCGTGCCTAAATACAGTGAATCTGGCGGGCACTTGATATACGGAATTTGTCCATTTTTTAAATGACCTAGATAGTTAATAATAACTAGAGGAAGCCCGACCTCCGGACGGGTGTAATAAACGTGCGTATGCAAGAATCTTCAATCAGTATTTTGCGTATACTGGCTAACAAACACTGTTTTGGGCCACTTCGCTCACTCAATCAGCACGTCTCCCTTACCGTTATAAAACCTTCTTCCCACTTGCCTTCTTGTCTGCAGTGATAACGTGGTGACACCGAATTTTTATTACAGGGACTGTGAAGAACTGCTTATTTCCAATTTGTCATTGTACAGCTTGTCACTCATGTTTAATTCCATGCTTCATCAATATTGCTTTATGCCTATTTTGTGCATGCTGGATGACGAACGCTGATTTTCGTTCGCTTCGCTCACTTAATCAGCGCATCTCTCTTACGACTGTAAACCATTTTTCCCTCTTGCCTTCAGTGTCTGCGTGGTGACAGGCACTGTGAAGGTCT
>JAHWFP010094070.1:0-14696 GCA_023313725.1 Lithobius niger | reverse complement strand
AAAAAAAAGGCAGGCGCTATTTCTCCGATTTTTCCAACCCTCTATTCGTCGTTGTTTTACTAGTTTTCCTTCATAATGTTATCGACCTAAAGGGGGAAAACGGGCAAAAAAAAGGTGGGGAATGGGGCACGTGCATCCTCAACGTGAGATTGCCTTCGTTATCTTCCCCCGTCCCCTCCCCACATTTCTAAAGTTTTATTAGGATCCAATGTGGCTGACAGTGAATCCACACCACTTGATTTTCGACGTTTTCAGTGTTGCGTTAAAGCCGGCCGTCTCCGCGTAGTTTGCAAAATGTTCAAAAACCTGAATCTGATGTTCGGTTCACCGAAAACCGTGAAAAATCTTTAATATTAACGGATTAAAAAAAAAGAATCGATAATAATCGCGTTTTACTATAGAAAAAAAAATTGCAATACGAACTGTACTTTACGTAGCCAAAACATATAACGAAGTAAAACAGTTAGGCCTAACAAATAAAATGTGTTAAAATAGAAAGTAGGAATCGCGTAAAATTCTTAACACATGCTTAGGGCGAAACGAATACGGTTTCAGCAAGCAAAATAGCAGAAACATCTGCTTGTTTGGGGCTCCATTCTACTGAATGGCTGACACCCAGGCCTGGGACAATCTGGCCTGGGAGCCCCAAACAAGCAGTTGTTTCTGCTATTTTGCTTGCTGAAACTGTATTCGTTTCGCCCTTGTCATTTGCCCTAGCAAGCGTAGCCTAGCTCTCATCCACAAAGTATTCTCTACTGACAAGCCCAAACAAGGGCGAAACAGTCTGTCTAGAGATCTTTGTGGATGAGAGCTAATTGATATTAACACATGTTTTCTTTTTAGTTTTTACCCATCTTCGATCAGCCGGCATGCTTTGAAAGTCTGTTCAATCATAACTACGTGTTGGTTGCTTGTTTTAAATAAGCGGTAGGCTAGGTCTATTATTTAAAAACAATAAAAAAAAGTTTAATTGTTTACATTGTGTATGTTTAATTGTTTTAGCTTAAATGGCATTGTTTTAGTCATTCTGCTGTGTCTTAGTTGTGTTCCGACGAGTGCGACTAAATCCTGATGCCACTTTAGGCCTAACGGAAGCAGATTTCCGTTTGATCACTGAAACCGGAAGTTCAGGTTTTACAGCTACAGTACCTAACATGTTGGGAGCAGTGGTTTCGACACAATAAATAGTTTCTGACGAATATACTAATAATAATTTATTTACGATTAAGCACGAAACTGAGTAATTTGAATGGAAATTATAAGCGAATATAAATTCTTTAAACTAGAGTTTGCAGTTAATGCTTCATAGCTGTGGATTGATACAAGACTGGCTGAAACATTTCGGTATCTTACGACCGTCGATGTTTAGGTGGGCAGGCAGGCACGCACGCTAAAAATAAAATAGACGGACAGGGAAGGTGTGTCTTTAGTGTTTAGAGGTTGGAAAGAAATATTATTTTAAAAGAAAGGGTGATTTTGGTGACTGCATCTCTTCAGACTCAAATTGCAGTTCATATAAATTAGTGTTTTCTTTTTGCATTAAATTTTTTTTTAAAGATGTCTTGCTGCAATTGCCAAATTGTCGAGTGGTTGAAAAATGTTAATCGCCAACCAACGGACTTCACTCGCCTAGGGATAGTCCAATATTGATATCGGTATCGGTGTAATCTGTATTTATCGGATTTTGCCATATCGGTATCGGACGATTGTAAGGCTTCCGATACCGATATTCGTTACGCCAGTCTTCCCTTCAAAACTGACGCCAAGCACCGCAAAAGCTATAACCAAGTGAGAAAAGCAAAGCCATTTGCTCAGTTTGTAAGCAAAATGTAGCACGTCGTAGTTCCAATGCTCTATGTTTTACACCGACCAACTTAAAAGCTAACTGAGAAGATGAATGTACTGAAGCCATATGTAGGAATAAGATTACAAATGCTGTCATTGCTGCGCAGAACTTTTTAGATAATCTCAACAGTTGGAACCCATGCAAAACCAGAAACTGAAGTTACAGTTGTATAGAATTAAAACATTTAGTCGTGATTTATTTTTATTATTATCGGTATCGGATCGGATCGGTTTACCCTTCATCGGTAAAAAGTCATATCGGCCGATGCCTACACTCGCCCCCTGTCGAGTGGCGACCATTAATCTCCTGGTTTACTGTCACAGCCTATAGAGCTATCTCAATCGGCTGCGAGTCGAAATCGATGACTACCATCTGTCGGCATTAATTTCTGCGCGTTCCAGCAAAACAATGGCGGTCTCCGTGTCGTGTTTTGGTCATGCAAAAATTAAATTGTTGTATCGGATGTATGTAACGTGTTCTTACCGCAATTCTTGTTTTTAGTTATTCTGTAAGTGATCCAAAAGTAAAGCATGCATGTCAAAATGGATGTAATTGCCCTTTAAGGTAAATTTGGTCATACACATCCGTCACAAAAAGAAGTGGATCTGTATTTCTGGCCTTACTGAATCAAAAAACCCGACATGGGTGAATCTCGATCAACAAGTCTTAATTGTCTTTGCATTATACCCTTTTTAACAGAATAATCTGTATTAACTCACCTCTGCTTCTTCAACTGCATTGAATGTGTTTGAAAAAACCTAGTTTAGATGCTCTTAAATGTCGTAGAAGTTTTTTTAATTTTCCGTTTCTGCTTCAGCTCGATCATTGAGTGCCCCAGGAGAAATAAGGAAAGAATATGAAGAACAAATGAAGCAGGTAATAGTAGCACAAGATTATTGTTAGGATGTAAGCTGTCCTCGATAAAATAAACACCCACTAGAATGTCAATCCCGTAGCAGTCGTCACTTGGCCAGTAGGCCTTATAAAGCACTCGCAATTTCACAATTTCGACTCTCTACATACCAAATAAATCTTAACGGGATTCATGATTTCTCTAATTTATACATTTATAAATTTTTACAGTTTTCTGCAACCTCTATTAATGCTGAACAAATTTGTTACATAGTTCTTATAAATCTGAGCATAACGCCGCAAAAAGTTTGGCTAACTTACATGGTTCCTGATATATCCCTCTTTGAATGGTATTCTCTATTGCTAGCCGACGATTTGGCGAGTAAGGCTGAATTCCAAGTCACCATCTTGATTTCCATTGGAGAGGGTTGTGAAGTAAGCCATCTTTCTTACATTTAGCCTATATTTCGTTCGTGTGATGGGACCATGATTCTAACTAGCAAACTTTCATAATGTAAAAAGCGCTAACCACAATCTGTGAAAAGTGAAAGGACTCTAATCGAATTGCACCATTGAAACAACAGCACGCATTTACCGTATTGTCTCTCATATAAACTGCAGCCTAATTTTTTTCTGAATATTGGTCTAAAAAAGCAACCTGCAGTTCTGTGGACAAGACGATAATTTCGCTAAACGTTGGCCGATTATAACCCTTTAAGTGGGATGTTAATTTTATATCTGTAGTTTATCTCCACAAAAGTAGGGTTAACCAGGACAGGACTTGAAGTAGCTCTTAAACTAAAGCACACGCCTTTACCAACTCAGCCACAACCATGTTTAAGAGTCTGCTTGTTACGGGAACTTAGTATTATTGGTCATCTCGTGCATAGTTTGGACTCTGTTTTTAATACTTGGCATTTTGCTCGAGTTGGGCTCGGGCATACCACCTAACCCTTTAACAACCACTTTTTTTTCACAATCCTACCATTTTTTTTTTTAAACTCCTGTGTGTTACTTTCAGTCGTGGGATTCGAACCGGTGTTCAGTTTATTTGGAGACAACGCTTACCACTGGGTTTGGGCGTGCATTTGGACTCTTGTTTTTTTCATCAACTAAGCCGTATTGGCTATACGGTTGGTAAAGGGTAAATAACACTTGCCAATACAAGGTTTTAACCATTTTAACCTGCACGGGCCCAAGGCACTGTGATGCTTTATAGTTCGTGGTTCGTGGGATTTGCAATCCTCTGGAATGTTTGCATATTCCTTTGAGGATTTGTCCACTCCTTTAATGGAATGGCGGATCAGCTGATTTACTTTGCTGTAGAGAGACTTCTTTTTTTTTATTGTTCTTTGCGTCAAGTGGGAGGAAGAGAGGAATATTCTGACTACTCGGGCCATGACTGCTGATGCAGCTTTGTTGAACCTTCGGTCCTTTGACGCCCTCTTTTTCCTCTGGGGGTCTGTATGCTTGGATGATGACTGGTTTCGCTGTTCTTCCAGGTGCTGGGTTATAGTCCTAAATTCAGGGCTTTATAGCGGTGTTACGCTGCTCCAATCTTTGCGAATCCGACACATCTTGTTATCATAGCAACTGGGAAGATTGTCTTCTGCTTCTGGTGTACAAAGGCGCTTTTCAAAGAATTTGTATGGTTGCTCCAAAGTGCTTGCAACCACCAGGGAAAGGTTCCAGGCTGGGAACGGTCGCTTGTTAACGCTGTCACAACCTCCCACAGGGTTGCACAAGCCTCCGAGTGATGCGTTTGGAGGTGAAGTCCTGCACTGCATCCGACGCTAGACTTGGGCTTATCATTGAACGATGTTCCTTAGTGGCCCTTCTAGAGGATCCTTGGTCAGAAAAGGAACTTTTGCATGTCACTTTCTCCTTTGTTCCGGATTCTCTGTGGCATTGAACAAGTTTATCAATCCCTTGGGAATAGAGGCCTGTTGCCTTGAATTCTCCATGCCAGTTTCCATGCACACAAACTATGTTTTCCCTAGGTTTGGACAATCATCCTTTCGCTGTGTTGTGGGACTAGGTCTTTTCGTGGTGATAATTCTACCAGGTCTCTTTGAGAGTTCAGGTTATTCCCTGTACCATGCCGCCGTCAACCACCTGGACCTGGGCGATTAGGCTACAATGTTTACGTGACCTACAGGTCCTGACTTGCTCTCGGTAGATCTACCTTAGTCTTACCATTTCTCCGTCTCTGCTTGAGGAGCGGTGGTCCTTCCTTTGATGTCCTGGTGTTGAGGTAGCCGGTTGAATCCGCTTAACGAGCTATGTTTCCAAGCACGCAACGGGGAGACAAGGTATTAGTTTTCTTTACTTAAAACGATAAAAACGAAAAAGCGAAGAGGGGTTTCAGTCCTTCAGGATTTTTTTTTTCTGTTCAATAGTAAAGTTTCTTAACACAATGTGAATATGATTTCTAAAGGGATGAGTAGGTCTGACGATTAAATCGGTCCAAAAGACCTTCCACCGGACGTCTCTCACAACCCTCCAAGCACACTTGTTCTTGTCTTTTATGTTCTTCGTCTGGAAAACCTTCGTTATAGCCGTCTTATCTTTTGTCAACAATGCTCCCCCCTTTACAATCTCGCCTAAGTTCCCATCTCTTACTTCTCGCCGTTGTCGACCTTCAGGTTGGCGAGCCTTCACTTAAGGAATACAGCCTCATACCCTAAGCTCTTGCTTTGTCAGCAGGACCCTGTTACACGGCCCTTTGTCCCTTCGCTTTTGACCTCACATGCCCGGTTCAGCGGCGTTCGGTTTCTCGGGAACATTTCTGCTTCGCCAATGCGCCGCTAGATGTCCCTGCATTGCTGGACAGGCTTCCTCTCGCCACATCTTGGCGGGAAAACGGACCCGTCGCTACGCTTCATCCCAGAAGCAGAATATTTTCAACTGATCTGCGACAAGCTTTTTACAAACAAAAAATGGTCTGCGGGGAGAGGGAGGGTGGTCTGTGAACTGCAGGTAGAGTTGTGAAGGTGGAATTTTGCACTGTTCAAAATATTTCAGTTAGGCTTAGGTTCATGAGCAAGTTTCTTGCAAGAACTTTTTTCAAGACCCTTTGTTAGTTGTTTTTTGCTACACAACTTGAGAACGACGCAACCTATCGGTCTGAGAATAGCACCATTCAAAAGCTCTCGAAAAAACGGTTTAAATGATGTATTTGAATGTTAAAATCGATCAATTTTTGGCGAAAGTATCGCAAAAAGAAGATCACGAAAGAAAAAATGCAGGATAAATCTTACTGCAGCACAGCCAGCCGTACTGTGATGTAGCGTCGCCCGTCGCTCCGATTCTGCCACAGGGCGCTTCATCTTTGTTCTCCTCCTAGAGTGATCACTAAATTGCCACGTGTGATCTTTGTTGTTTCACGATGGATGCCCCTCCCGATCCTCCAAGTTCATCAAGCCCCAAACGTTGTAAATGTCCTGCCTTCGTTTCTGGACAAGTTCACCTCGATCCCCATTTGGTTTGTCAACCCCGCCGTTCGTGTAATTATCATTCGAATTCTTGCTCCATTTGTAAGACAATCGATGAGGACACCTGGGCCTTGATTGAAATCAACCAGACAAACTCACGGAATCATTCTGCCCAGAAAGCCCGCAAAAATGCTATGGATCTTCTCGCTGGTCGTGCTGCAATGAAAAACACATCTGCTTCGCTTCCATCTATTTCCGTTAGAAACTCACGAAGACAGAGGGCCTCCGTACGAAAAATCCCCTACTTCACTCAGCAGTACCTTTGACTCTTTCGCCTGCCATTGCTCCTTTGGCTCTTTCTGCCACGGTTACCGTCCAGAGCCTACAGTGGTTGTTCCGCCACGGCTGTCTCCTGTTCCTTCCTCCTCGAGATGACAACGTTTCGGGCCCAATATCTACAGACTCCAGTTCCCTGTTGGTTTCCGCTGCAACGTTGCATGCAGCCATCTGTTGTGGACTTCAGCTGTCGCATCATGACCTCGCCTACTTGGTCCTAAACATTTTAGCTGTGCTGTCTGCAGGTCGCAACCTCTCTGCGGAAACTACTGCCTTTAGTGCAACTAACAACTCCCTTACTGCAGAAACTACTCTCCTTCGACGACAAGTCTATAAGTAGAGGGCCAGATTGATCCTTGTCAGACTCCAAAATTCAGTTACTTTCTCCGTTGCCAGGTAGCCCAGACCCTTCTTTTCTTGTCTTCACTAATCTTCTCTGTCAGTGACCCACAGGGTTCCATATGGCCGTTCCCATGTTACAGCGAAAAGCTTACATAACACACGATATCAACCCCATTACCCTTGTCTCCTCCAGCTATAACTTCCCACAAGTCTCCCCTGACCTTGGGAATAACACTGAAACCTGCTGTAGCACCCTCTTCTTCGGGGCCTTTGCTTACTAGAGCAATGGCTACAGTTAAGGACTGTCTCTATTCGATTATGTGGTGTCAGGTTAGACGTCGCCGAAAGCTTCTCTTACGCTCAACAACTTTAGTGCATGTTCTGTTTGGCAATATGATGATGCCACTCAGTTCATCCCCATTTTCCCAGGCATTGTGCAATCTCCAACCACACCACACGACAGTTACCCTGTGCGTCATGCCGTACGCGAACCAAGGGGGTTGCCTTAGCTTCTGCGTCCATCCATAACGACCGTTTCCTCCCTTCGCATGTTCATCCTTCTCAACTGCGCTGAGGAGCCGGAGCTACGTTTCTTCTGCCAATTTTTTTCTTCAAAAATAAGAAGACCCAACTACGACAACACAGACTGCCACAATTACACTATGCAACACGATAACTCCGCATCAAAGCTCCAATCTACATAGAGACTCTCGTCCTCTCCATCTACCCAAAATTGAGACTGAACAACCCACATCCCAGTACGAATGTTAGCCGATGTCATACCATCGAGTGCAGATGAAGACATAATGTTCCACCTTCGTGTCCATGTTATCTTTTCCTCAAACTGACTTGCAATCTTTGCCCTTGTTTCAAGGCTTCTTCATTCCAAAGGCTCCCTTCGCAACTTCAGTATTGTTACTTGTGGACGTTCCCTCCTTTGCCTCTGATCTGAGGCTACGGCTCCTCGGGCACTCCTGAACTTGGAGTATCGTTTTGCTTACTCCTTCGCGGCCCTGCCGTTCTTATATTATTACTTCGTTCGTATTATATGTAACTATTATACTTGTATGTATATATGTGTATTTGCCTCCGAAGGGACATTCTCGTCCCCTTTTGGCACGTGTTCCTTCACCTCCATCCTTCACCCTGCGAACTGCTGCCATTCTTGGGTGATCAAGCGTTCTAGCATTCGGTGGACCACCTGCCATCTCGTCTTGGGCCTGGCCTTCTCTACTTTTCTTTCTGCCCATAAGCTGTTCTTTTAACTTCTTTTCATTCTTTAGGTAAGTGTCCATACCATTCTTTTTTAGGATTCGTTGTACACCATTGCTGACACTTTTCAGGTAATTGATCCTTTTCGGTCCATCACTTAGCTCAGTTGTTCGTCTCGCTTCCCTTTCCTTCTGCTTGTCTCTACACATTGTGACTGCCTCTCTTATCAGCTTCTTAACCCTTTGCGCGCCACGATTTATTTACAAATAAACCATCCCTGGCCATAATTTCCCAGTGTTTCGTACAAGGACTGACATAGTTCGCTTGATAAAATTGTTAAAAACTGTGTAACAAACTTTTTTATGTGCAATTTGTTGTGATTTAATGTAAACAAATGCACCCATTTTTTGGTAGCAGGATTAACAGCACACAGGCTTCCAAAAATTACGAAAACAGTTCTGAAACTAACAACAAAACCATCACGAAAATTAATTGGACGTCATATGACGTTTGTGGCCTCCCAGAGATATCTATTGAGGACGTCATGTGACGTTCGTGGCCAACGAAGGGTTTGGTACTCCCGGTGGGCATAGCAGCTTGATGTGTCTACCTTTCTGTTCCTCCAGATGTAGCCGTGCTTCTTTAATGGTGTAACATCTTTTCACAATCCTAACCAATTTAAAATAATCGCCAAGAATGAGTTTGTGAGGATTGTGAAAAGATCTTGCACCATTAAAGAAGCATGGCCATATCTGGAGGAACGGAAAGGTAGATAGATATACCAAGCTGCTGTACCCACCGGGAATACTTAGTAAGCTGATAAAGAGAGGCAGTCACAATGTGTAGAGACAAGCTGAAGGAAATTTGAAGCGATCAACTGAGCTGAGTGATGGACCAAGAAGGATTGGAATTACTTACCCAGGGTTCCCACCAACCTGGAAAACTCAGGGAATTTAAACTACCTTTGAAACTCAGGGAGAACTTGGTGAATTCTCTTGATTTTTTACAAAAAAACCTGGAAAACTTGGGAAAAGTAAGATTTTAAATAATGTATTTCCCATCTGAAAGCTTCAGCCTTTTTAACAAACCTGGCAAATATGTGGAAAAAATTCCTTCCTAAAATTATGGTAAATGGCCTGGGAAATGACTTCATCCACTATGGAAAACCTGGAAAACTCGGGGAAATTGATTTCAGTATTTTGTTGGGAACCTGAAAGGTGTCAGCGATGGTGTACAGCGGATCTTAAAAATGTATGGTATCAACACTTACCTGACAAATGGAAAGAAGTTAAAAGAACAGCTAATAGGTAGAAAGAATGTAGAGAAGGCCAGGCCCAAGATGAGATATGGCAGGTGCGAAACATTCCCAGACCCAACGAGGCTTTCAAAATGTCAGGAACACGAAAGAAATTTATAGTATCCCATGCGGTGGGTGTGAGGCCACATATATGGGTGAGACAAGGAAAGGAATCCACACGAGAATGAAGCAACATCACGCAGACACAAGAAATAAATTGGAAACGAATAGCGTAGCCACCCAGTGCATGGCGACTGATCATCCTATTGACTGGAGAAATACTAAAGCTCTTGGTTTCCAACACAAGGAGTGACTTGCACTTGCAAGGACTACAGTCTCTTGCTATCCAAGAATATGCTCGAATGCAGGCCAAAATTATGAATACAAGAACCATCGCACCCCATTGGTCATTTAGTCAAGAAAGACTAGTGCTAGGATGTGGAAGCATTGGAGTGAAAGGCAGCATCATTACAGCGGACTACAGCAAGCGAAAAAATTCAAAACCACAAACAGCGATGTAGTAGTGAGAAGAAAAAGAACTGAACTTGAAGCCTGAAGAAGACAGATGGATAACAGTCCTATCTACTGATTATACGCTGTCGAGAATTCGCTAGATATTGTGTATACAAATATCTACCCCAAAACAAAACTTGTTCCCACCAAGCTTTTCGGCCGTATGAAGTTATGATATCAAACGCCAAGCTGAAGCTAATCCTACCGAGTAATAGTTCGAAGGGTAAATGAAATATATGAAACTTGCTGACTGCACAATTTTCAATTATTTCATTTAACGTTCAAATTCTTAGTCGGTGGAATTAGCTTGGCGTTTGATGTCACGACTTCACACGGCCGAAAAGCTTAACAAGTTTTGTTTTTGGGTAGATACGAGGTCTTTTTTGTCCATTGACCCTTTTGATGAAATCCATTTTTTTCCTTAGTAATTGTGAGATGGAAACACTAATCTAGTTTTCTGGTCCATTTTTTTTTTTTTTTTTTTTTTTGGTTTTCATTACATTTTGAGGACAGCAGTCACCTTTTTTTTTCATGTGATTATTATTTCTTAGTACTGCTGTTCAATTTGGCTGTGTTCAGTTTGGCATTGTTGCATAATAACAATGTTTAAAACAATGTAAAACAATCAATTTGCTCGTTTAGAGGTCCCTAGCGCCTGAACCACTTGACCAATTAGAAGACTAGAAGAGGCCTTATGAAAAGGGCACATCTCCAGAGCAATACCTGTAAAATGAGCTAAGAACCAGGTTTATTGACCGCATGGAAGAGTTTATTTTCGTGATACAAAAAAAGCATTACTAGTAAGTAGTAATTAGGCAAATATCAACGTTATCCACATCTTTTTTTCAACAAGAAAACGTTCCCCCCTATCTCGCCCCGCCGCCTGGCGGTACATCTCTCGGCTCGAGGCGCGAACGAAGCTGTATCACTAATAGTGACTTTTTATGTTGTCAGGCGGTCAAAGTATCCCGATCAAACAAGTTTCATCATTTTCTGTCTCATTGTTTTTTATCCTCAGATGGCTGAAAATAGCCAAACTACCTTAGCTGTAAAGCCACATGTCTAGTGGTTGCCATGCTCGTATATATATTTTATCTTAATGTTATCGTTTATCTTGGCGGGCTACACACTAGCGTGCTTTTTGAAAATGAGTGTGGTACAAAATGAACAAGTAGCTCCTGATTGTAATGTACACGTTCATTGTAAAATTCTGCATTGTTTATTTCTGAACATTCCTGGCCAAACTTTGGAAGTACAGCATTTTTAATGCCGAGATTTGTTATTTTTGTCTAAACCTCCAAAATGTTAAAATAAATCGTTTTAGGCCTATTCAAATGAAATACAAGGAATTTTTTATATTTTTAATAATGTTCTGAATCTAGAAGTTCGATTGAAACCAAACCCACCAGTTGTGGGAGTTAAGCGTATATTTAGAGTTTCAAGTAGGGGCTCGCCTTAAGAGGGAGTGCAACCCCTTCGGTTATCTCAATTCTGTCTACTAGATGGCGCTAGGATCTACAACGTATTTCAGTTACGATCGTAGTTCCACTTTTTCTCAGTTATTTTCCAACGGAATAGTATCATTCTTGTTTCTAATGAAAGAGAATCGTCTTGTCTAGCGAAGTGTGGAGGCAAAATTATCTAAAATATATTTTTGTACTTTGGAGCAATATTTTAAGGTTGGCTGATTGAAAAATAAATAAAAACTGTGAACGTACTTTCCATCCGATATCTATGAATTAAATCCTTTTCTTCATTAAAAAAGTTTTACTGATTTAAAATTAAACAACAAAACACCATAAAATGCAGGTGTAGTTTGAAAAAAATCGTACCTACTCTAAAAAGATTCGAACGCAGAACGGGTGTTACATGTGACGAGGCATGTTCACACAGAAGGGCTGGATAGCAGTGCCAAGCTAGTCAGATCCGTGCGTTCGGAAATCTGAGCAAAATGACGTTTCACACGCGATCGACGTAAAACTGTCCTTAGTATTGCAGTTACATGTCGTTGTGCTTCCAAATATTGACTAAGATTGCGTTCCATTGCTCCAGTAATTTACCCAAACTACTGTACATCAACAAATTATAAATCGACGAAAAAATATATCTGAAATTTGTAACAGTCTAGTCAGTCTAGTGTAATAGGATTAGAACGAAAAAGTGAGTATGAGGCAGGATGCTCTACAAATCAAAAAATGGGAGAGTATTCCTATATATCAATTACACATTCCCGCGGCTCTTTTTGCGTGAGTGGCTTTCGCGATCCTGTTTAGAAGATATGGTTTTATTTGTATTTTTTACCTTCGTCTTTTTATTTCCGTTCTCATTTTTTCTGCGACATTTTGCTCTGTAGTTCATTCTCCCTGGTTTCAGGGACCAGTCAATACTTTCGAAAGTGGGGAGGGGGAGTATCAAATTTGAGATCGGATAGCCGTTTCGCCGATTTTTAATCAGTGTCTTAATTTTCGGCATAACGGGAATTCCCATTTCGCCGACTCCTGGTTTGGCGAATATTCATTTTCAAATGAAATTATATGCCTCGCTTGCGCTGCTGCGCTTGCTGCAGCTAAACAGGAACATCAGGAATCAGGAACCTCAGCTAATTGCAAATTCCTTTCAGTTAGGAATGCTTCTTTAACTTCAACAATATTATGTTTTTATAGAGTATTTTGATTCTATGAAATGGGATTTGGTGAAATGGGAATTCCCTTTTCGCAGAATTTTACTCAGGACTTCGGTAATCAGGTCTGCCGGTGAAATGGAAAGACATAGTATGATTCACAAAGTTTCGATGCCCCGCTCTCCGATCTAATGCCCCCACTTGCCCTTCCACACATTCAAGTGAAAAAGCAACCCCCCCCCCTCCACCACCACCACTCTCTCCGCCAGCCCTACAAACCACAAACCCTTCGTATATCAAGGGTCGTATCAGTACCTATAAACTCAATAAAGCTTACTGGCAATAATACAATGCCAGTAGGCTTATTGAAGTGGACGTGCCAGAAACCTTATTACCTACCTGAAATTTGTTTAGGTTTTATTCAGGATTTGTTGTTTTGGGTTGCGAGATAAAACAAAACAATGCAAAAACACAAACAAAAAAACTCCTCACCAAAGTACAAAGAAAATCCTAGCCCACACAAAAATGAAGATTCGCTGACTCGCATCAGACCGAAAACCCATCAGGTCGACATGAGCGAACCCGATAGATAATGTGTGCACCCATCACATAAAATTTTACCCATCAGATGGAAATTTCTTCACACCAGATAAAGGTTTTATTTTCCCATCAGATAGAATCGTTATTCTATTTAGTAAAAAAAAGTTCTGGCTATCCAATCCATAGAAGCTCAATCACAAAGTTGGAGCATGTTTTGTTCTGTCTGGCGCAACTATAGTATTTTGTGCCGAGGACTGTGGATCAGTTCGTTACGTGGCTAAACGGCAAAGGAAATCCAGGAAAATAAAACCAAATAAAGAAAATCTAGAGGATATAAAATCCAAAGGAAGAAAGTAATCCACGGAATAGCTTTATTTTTAGCTTACGATTTTATTAGTGAGGTAAACCTGTATTTCGATGCAGTTGCTACGAAACTAAAACTGAGTACTACAAAGAAGGAAATCCGCGCACAGCGTGGCGCGCTACAGTTCTGACTGAATACTGCCAGAGGTTTATTCTTCGCGTATTCCGGAAGTGAGTCGTTGGCAGTTCTAATTGGGGAGCGCACGAATCGGGAGCCCCCCCCCCCCACCCCCCTCCGGTACACTTTCACTTTCAGGGGTCCCAGAGGGGGCGTCGGACGAATGTCTAACTGGAAAATCGTCTAATGGGATAATCGTCTAAAATAAAGCTTCAGACTAACGGTCGCCACACGCCAGTTGGCCGGTAAAACGTGATAGCTGGCGACAATAAGACACTACTGCACTCGACAAAGTTGGCGACTACTGTCACGTTTTATTTATTGAAAATAAGGTGTGCTGAACTGATATTGCTGATCAGAGCCTTAATCGCAACATGAATGCAGAACCTACTGGCAAAGTTGATATTCCTGGCATAAAAAACAAAAAGTGTTAATCCGATGTAACTTACCTTCACCTAATAACAAAAAAAAATGCCAACCGCGCTGATTAGCCTAACTGGAGGCACGTTTTCCCGGGATTCAGACTCATTGTTAGTTAGGCTTAACGCATGGACAAACTATTTACCTTTGAATTTTTATTTCTAAAAGATTTAAACATTCACTTCATGTCGTGGATGTTAAGATTAAAGTACCCAAGATTCATTTCTTTGGAGAAACTGCTGAAATCTGCTGCTTTAATTTCGTTTTCAGATGAAGCCACTGCCAGACGATGTAAACAGCTTAAGATCGTCAGTCCTAGCCTACCGGAAGTAGGAATAACTAATCAACAAAAGAAGTTGATTTTTTTTCAACAATTTAAATTTTTTTTTTACATTTGAGATTTAATTAAATGTTTTGTTTGGTGTTATTAAAATATTAAATGAAATTTAAATGCAGACAGACATAACTGTTAGGAATAGCTAACCAACTGAAAAACCAGACATGACTAACTGATAACCATGCCCAAAGATGTAAATATTTTGTTTTAAAGATTTTTTTGCATTTTCGATTTAATTAATAGTTTGATTGGATTTATTTAGGAAATAAAAGAAATTTAAATTCAGAGATGACTGACAGGAATAGCTAGCAGATTAAAAAAAAAACAGACATGACTAACTGATAACAGCCATGCTTAAAGTTGTAAATAACTATTTTAACGAAATATGTAAGAGATACCTTTCGTTTAATTCAGCATGAAATTGTATAATATTAAACTTTAGAATACAAAGATAAATTTTAAAAAA
>JAHWFP010094069.1:0-19118 GCA_023313725.1 Lithobius niger | reverse complement strand
CAAGTGCACTTTGTGGAATACAACCCTAAAACAACAGCAGTGGTTACTTTGTTGCAACTTTCGTTTATGGAATGGTCTGAGCTCTACAAATACTTTGCTAGCATCGATAAACTCATGGGGATAGTTTCCGAAGGGGGAGAAAACGAATAAACACTTCGTATTGACTGCAGTATCGCCGACCAGAAAAAAAAATTGTTCTCCATTCATGAGCACAGTCCCTGTATGGATCATCCACTATTAATGAAGTTTCGAAAAGGTCTCACGGGCAGTCTTGAAGTAGGTCTCGTTGAAGGCAGTGCCAGTATTGTAATATATCTGTTTGAGGGGTTTGGCTTCGATAACAATAGAATACAATGGTTTTCGTAGGCAGTACATTATTATAGTACTTTCATACTACTCATGAGTAACCTACAGAACTTATTTTAAATAAAAAGTCTGTGTGATGGAGAAAATTCTGTTAACCCAGGCCTACTTCAAGCACGAGGGATGAGTTGCTTCACCAGAAAGAATAAATGGGGCATAAAAATACGATATATGTTTAAAACATGTTTTTAAATTTCAATTTGTGTATTATCGTTTTTGACCTTTTACTTATTTACCACTAACAACAAGTATTCCTCCCACAATCTTCTTTTGTGTCCATTCTATTTGCTGACAAAAGAACTCGAGAACTTATTTATTAAAAAAAAACAAATTATTTTGTAATTGAACTGGTCTAATTTCTGGAAATTTTTAATTTACAGCTTGTTCGGTTTTTTTCACCTTTCACCTAAAAAAACATTAAATTATGATTAAAATTGTTGTAATACAAAAACATTCATGAATCATTGGAAGGTTGGAGTTAAAAACTTTCTTACATTATTATTGTAGCTAAGAAGCACAGCCAAAGCAAAATAAATGTAAACAAGTGGAATACTTTTTAGGTCTGGTCCCGTTTATATATTATAATTAAAATATATGAACGTAGTTTACATTTTGGTAGCTCTGTAACGTGAAGATGTGTACCCTATGTAACAATAATGATTTTAATAATACAGTTAGCAGTAGTAGAGTGGAAGGCTCAAAACAATAATATTGTTTGCCTTTGGAACTTCATCAATTCCACATTTTATGTATTCTTAATGGAAAAAATAATGCATAAATTAATTAATTAATCTTTAATGACTTGTAATGCCAAATTCTTTCTGGGTAGGGCAAACAATGCAGCTTTCACCAATCCAACAAGTTAAAATGGTAGTACTGAATTATTTCTGTTCACGAATTATTACATACCGTACAAGAATTACAGGTTTCCCCATTCACAAGTCTTCAATTTTATCAATTTCTGAACAGTTAGTTGGAAGTTTTTCTTATAAAACAGAATAGTAGGTAGCCTTCAAAATTGATCACTACAACTGTACGAATGGTAATGTTTGTTAACCATGTCAGACCCAAACTAATTCTGATGACTTTTTTTTATCTGATTACATCGATCACAGATTTTGATCACTGGGCCGTTGGTGCTCACTTTTTGGGGAATTCTTTAGGCTCCGCCACAAAACTTATGGTGCGTGTAAAGACTTACTTCATCCTACGTCTAGGAGTTACCCTTTTTTGGAATGCCGAGAATGAAAAGCTTATGCTGGGTAAGAAAAATATCATATGACCTTTGTTTGAAGACCAATTTTCTAATTTAACTCCGTCTATTTCTCGTGGTTGTCCCCCAATTTTTTTAACTCGGAAAATCAATTGCAGAACATCAACACCCCAGCCATTTTGGTCCGAAGTAGTTCCAGCAACATGTTGGAGTTTTACTGGAGTTTAGTTAGAGGGGGGAGGATTGAGGCTTAATGGCGCGTCGACAACTTGGTCATTAGAGCCAACCTCAGTCACAGTGCAGTGGTCCGGGTTGCCACTGCACCACACATTACAGAGATGTTATTCAAACCCCTAATCCTAATCTTTAGTTAGAATTATATATATATATAATTATATATGTACAGTCAGGGGCATTTCCAATGTTACATTCGCTGCCCGATGCTTCCCTGCTAGACAGGTTGTTCGATGACAACAAAGTAGGAGGGGAAAGCTGCAGTGCAGAGTGTTGGCATATTATTTACTTTTGTTGTTCCCCGGGCCCAGCGCAAAGTTTAAAACTGAGGTTTCTTTGCCCAGGCCCATAAACTCATTCAGGTACCCTGAAAAGACCTTTATAATGGGAAGAATCTTTTTATACTAGTGATAATACTGTTTTTTTAACCATCACTGAGTAGGAGCGAGACCTCATGCCAGGTGGATCCCTGGTTAATTTTTTCCCTTTGCTCCCCTCCCCGTGCCTTACAACTAGTGGTGTAGAGATAAACGAAATAATGTTGGAGGTATGGTTAGTACACGTTAGCAAACGAAGGGTCAGAGGGCAAACAGTTAGCGCTCAAACAACAATCCTCAAGATATCTTTAGATTTTTTCCAGGCAATTCTCGAAAAGCTGTAGTGACGCCCGAATAAACTAGCTGGCAGGGGAAGAGGGGCAATGTCTGGAACCATTTCGACTTGGGTGGGCCATTGTATTAGTAGTAATCCAGAAGCAACACGATTGCCGTAGACAACCCCCGTCTAACACTACGCCTAACTACCAACTCGCTTTTAATCAGCCGGGTATTAAAGTTTAATATTCGATCTTGTCAAATTTCCATTTTTTAAAAATAGAAACAACTGTATTAATACAAAGACCTTGGATTTGTATTTTGTATTTGCAAGTTTTGAGTAACGGTAAGCTGGGTGAGCATGGAACAATGTTACGAGGCAGTGCCCACCCTTGATTCATGCCCCACCCCCAGTAGACACGCCACCGTGGATAGGAGCAGGCTCATGCGGTTTTTTCTTATTTATTTATGTTTTCAGAATCGCCGCAGTATCTACTATTATATGAACTACTTACCCATTTGTTCTCAATGGAAATAGATTTGACTTCATGTATCAAAACTGTTACTCAGAGAAAGCATCGGTCAGTAAAACTGTTCTAAGTACCCTGAATGCTAATTACTTTTTGACTAGCCGAATGGGAGATAACATCCGTCAGCTTCATGTTCAACGCACTATGTAGAAGTAAAAATTCTAAAAATATTTTAGGGATTATTGTTTGGTACCTGTGCCACCCTCTTCTAACTTTACGTTTGCTAACCATGGCCCAAGCCCAACACTAATTTGCTTTACCACTGCACGACTGGGACTAGTGGGGGAGAGCAGCAAAGGGGGCACGCAAAATTCGGACCTACGGGAAAAGGTTTGATTGCGTGTTGCAAAACTGTTACTCAGGAAAACTAACAATCAGTAAAATGGAACCAAAGAGCACCAGTAAAAAACCCCTGTAAGCTTACTTTCCAACTTAAATTCGTATAAGGTAAACGTGGGCAGGCAGGATAGGATATAAAATTCATCACCTTCATGCTCAACACTTTATAAAGGAGTTAAAAATCTGAAAATATCTTACGGATTGTTGTTTGGAAGCTTACTGTTTCCCCTCTGACCCTTCGTTTGCTAACCATACCTCGAAAATTATTTCGTTTAACTCTACTCCACTAGTTGTAAGGCGGGTGGAGGAAGAATTAACACAAGCCCCATCTGGCAGGGGTTCTCGCTTCTACTCAGTGGTGCTTTAAAAAATGGAAAGCCTCCGTATTATCACTAGTATAAAAAAAAATTCTGTAGATTATAAAGGTCTGTTCAGGGCACCCCAATAATGAGTTTATGGGTCTGGGCAAAGAGACCTCACTTTAAAACTTTGCGCTGGGCCCGGGGAATAACAAACGTAAATAATATGCCAACACTTCGCATTGCAGCTCTCCCCTCCTACTTCGTTGACATCGAACAACCTGTCGAGCAGGGAAGCTTGGCCAAGCAGGGAAGCATCGGGCAGCGAACGTAACATTGGAAATGCCTCTGACTGTACATAGGTGAAATTATGCAATACACACATACTTTCATGTACTTTTTAAATTCATGATTTTCCCCCATGCTTGAAATTTTTTTTTCTGATAAGTTTCATGATGTAAATACGTATATAAACAGTAAGGCTGTACCGAGCACATTATTTCCTGCCGAGCCGTTCTCGAGCCGAGCGTTCACAAAATGCCTGGTACACCGAGCATAACCGAGCCGACCAGTAATGCCGAGCAGAACCGAGCACCTTTATTAATCACAGGTTGCTGCCGGGAGTACCAGCTTTTTTCACATTTTCTCACATAACTTTTCATGTTTTTCACATCTTTCACGTACCCGCTTTTCATTTTTGCATTACTATTCTTCGTTTTTATATACACACTAGTTTCACTATTCTTTAATACATTTTTTTTCTTTTCTAGTAACTATTGTAATTTCTTTGTAATTTCACACACGAGAGCGAAAGCGAATTCAAAGCAATTCCGGTAATAAACCAATCAATTTTTTTTGTGTTCTAACAACAGACATGCCTACGTAATTCCGTGCCCAAAATGAAGATGGATGATTTGATTGTTTTTTACTTCGAAAGTGCGTTTTGCCTTATTTTTCACACAATGCTCGTGTTCTGTACATTTCCCATTTTATTTATTTTACCACTGGCAAATGGTCAAATTTTTCGCACCGGCAGCATCCCTGTAATCAGCACTCGCTGCATGCCAAGCAGGCTTCTAGATACAACAATTATGCTTTTCACTAAAACAGCCTGGCATAGCAGCAACCATAGATTACTATTAATTTTGCATACTGTAATTGATGACGTATCATCATATCTGGTATGGCCAATTAAACCTGCATTAACAACCATTATCATAACAAAACAAGTAATTTTAATATGACGTAAGTTACTTTAAGCTAATAAAAGTATTAACAATAATATTTGACCATTCAAAACAATTAAATAAGTGCTGTTGACACTAAAACTCTGAAGTTTTTCTTGATGAAGGTAAGTTTCTTAACTTTTTTCAGGTTTCAGAGATGAGTGTAATGGTGTAACAGCACTTGCAGTGGTAATAAACGAGCAACTATGTGCACGTTGTGCCTAAAAAAGAGCCTTCCGCTATAATGCACTGCTGTGGCTACCAAGCGTAATATGAAAGCGAATGTCCGAAAAAGCATAAAAAAGTAGTTAATCTGCATGAATTACCTGCAAATTTAGTTATTATATTGAATTCTGCAGTAGTCCTTCAACCTGCGTGTAGCAGGAAACATGCATAGATGCATGAAACATGCATGCATCAACTGGAATCATCCAAAATGAAGCTCACGTTCAGGCTCTAGTGGTCACAGGATAGCGCGCCAAGACTAGACGCGAGCAGCGCTGCTCGGCTCGGTTAAATAGACATAATTGCTCGGTATACCGAGATTGCCGATCATGCTCTGCTCGGCGAAAATCGACTCGGCAGATTGATATCGGTATAGCCTTTATGAACAGTGACGGATTGTGCTGTCTGGGTAGGCCCCCCTCCACTACACAAAGCATGCAGTTAAATGTTTCAAATTCATGGTGATTTCTTTAAAATATGCTACCATACATGGTGCCAAATGGACTCTATTCCCTACCCCTTCAACTACTGGAGTCTATTGTTTCTAAGAGACATTTTTTTAAAACTTGAAATGAATTCCTGCTCAATTTGCTTCTATAATTTGCAGGAAACCGCTTCATATTCACAGATAATTCTTAGAAATATCCCCGAGGCGCCAACAGTACATTACCTAGGATGCTCGAACCTCCCAATTCAACTCTGTATGTAAGGCCATACCAAAGGGTACCAGGTTGGTTGAGAGGAAACTGGGGGCCCCATAATTAGAAAAAATAATTTCTGAATTTCTCAACTAGTTTTGAAAATGACAATAGCCAGAAAAAGGGTAGGGATCCACACATTTAAGTAGGAGATGAAGAGGGTAGTTGTAAGCTTTCCACACTGGAGAGCCCCAAAAGTAGAAACTTTTTAAGCTCTTTTATTAGCTATTTCTGGCTTTCTAGAGCACGTTTGAAAGATATTGTCAAGCTAATATCGTGAACTTAAAGTAGCCAACTTTCATCATCGTCCTGTTTTGTAATGATTTTATTCTGACTAAATTCTGTTTTTTATACATTTTCTCTGTAAATTAACCAATTGGAGTTTAAAATTAATTTTCATAAATTGATCTTATCGCAAGCCAACCTTTAGTTTGATTTTACTTTCAATAAAGTGTTTACTTTTCAAATGGCAGAAACTTGGTGGAATTCTTAACAAGTTTTGTTTTGGAAAGGTTTCATCGTTAACTATCACAATAATGAAACGCTAACATCACTAATTCAAATGACAATAACTGGGTGTGAATCCTTAACAGTTTTTCTTAACTATAGATTTAGTTGAAGGGTTCTGCTTTAAAAAGATTCCTTTTATAATCATGGTGCTGATGAGTTAACTAAAGAAGAACTACTCTTGCAAATAAAATGTAAACCTCATTTTAATTTTTGTCAGCTCTGCAAGATTTTCAAGAAATTAAAATCCACGAACCTATTTGAATCCATATAATTAGAATTCATTTGAGTCCAAGAATTAAAATGAAAAATCTTCTCTGGATCCTTTGCCAGTTTTGTTCTGTACATATGTAGTTTACGTTTTCGGCGGTAGTGGGCCAAATGGCTAACCACTATTCAGTATCACCAACTACGCAAATTTTATCAAAAATGGGGGTAGGAGCTCCTCCAGTTTGGAACGGCCCCATACGTGCTATGATTGTTTGAGGTTGTATATATGTTTGAATTAATATGCTTGTATTACATAATTATTTGCAGTATCAGAATGACGCCAGTTCGGCACAAATTCTCGGAACTCCATACCCAACATGAAAAATCTAAATATACAATCCAAAAAAAACCCTATATATTTAATGTAAAATTTTAATATATATTCCTGAACCCCCCCATATATATGATGAAAAAAGATTTTGGTTTAATTCTTATTAGCTGTGCCTACATTTTTTTTACCATAGCATGCATTGAAGTTGGCAGCAAAAAGAGGCACATTTGCTGATCTCTGTATTATGATCCAATGAATGAGACAGCCGCGTCACACTCAATGTGTCCACTTCTTTTGTCCACTTCCTTCTGCAAACATTTACAGGTCTTGCATTTGAATTGCTGAGTAGTCTACCTGTCCAGTCCGACACTGCTATTTGTAATACAGTTTTCTATCCTGGAAATTATTTAAAACTTAAATTCAATTGAATTCTTTATTATGATAAATTATTTTTATTGTGATCATTTTGCACGTGCTGAGGAACCAGTTACTATTTATGGCCAGGACAAGAGAAAAGGCAAATTAAAATTCAAAAAAAATTTCTTTTTGTGAGTTTTAAGTTTTCTGCAACTTTGGGAATAATATTCTTAAAAATTGTACCTTTTCACATTACAATAATCATGCAGGTTAAGATACAACCTAATTTTATTGTACGTTTGTGATTTTATAAATTGCGAGAAATGGTCTGCGCTATTTGACTAACTTATTAACGTTGATTTACATTACCTTCATTTACAAGTTTTTTTTGCTGCCCGAATTCTTAGACGAAAGTGGAATTTGTTGGACAGCTAAAATTTAATCGGAATTATGTAATAAAGAATGCTTAATTAGTTTAAGCCCAAACTCTTATTTGGGCATAACTTTTTTTAATAATCTAACTCACCTACGAATTCTTTCCATGCCATACATGCTAATCTTTCCTGTTAACTGACATGGATTGAATAGCTTAACATGTGCCTCTCGTCAAAATTTATGGCTATGGTGTGGGAAGGGGCAGACATCATAATTCTAAATTGTTTGCTTGTTGCACTGGGAGATCTGAAATTGCCCCCTCAATTTCTAATAAAGCCTAATAAAGTGAGTGAAAATAAACTAGAACACAGTCGTTGGAAAATAGAGGGCTCATATACTAGCTGGCAACCCATCTAAGGATGGCATGCAGCCGTCAGCATGATGATGATACCATGCTCGTATACAGTATTAATAATATAGATAGCAATCAATTAAGGTATTTTCTCCTTATTATATTTTTTAAAAGTTTTTTCTTCAATTTACATACATTACACTTCAGACTGAATTGGAATGGGTGACAACATATTTTTTCTACAAGATTGGTCTAACTTTTTCAAGCTCCTCACCCGCACCATTGCAAAAAAAAAAGCCTACCAGGATAGTGGATGTCCCTAGTTAGCACCATTCAAAAAGCCGACTCTGGTCTAAGACTAGCATCACGAATAAAAAAAAATCTGTAAACTAAACTAACCTGGCATACTTAATCTAGGGTTTTATTCTTTATTGTTTATAAGTATTAGGCCTTGCATCGATTTCAAATGCTGCTAATCTGCTTTTTAATATCACTAATATAGTTAGTTTACTTATCGTTTACTGATCTACCAATTGTAGTCACTCAGAGTTTTAAGAATGATTACCGGCATGGAAACTTACACGTTGGTAGTTGCTGTTTAACTGAAACTGAAACTTTCCATTACGCCTATTACGCATACGGCATCTTTAGGTAATGGAGATCATGATATCTTCACTTTTTCTATTGACATTACATACTCTGCTAAAACTAGTAAGATTACGAGGCGAAATTTCAAAAATGGAGACTATGTCCTTATCAATGATATCATCTCATTTATCGACTGGCCTGAGGTGCTTTCCGGGCTGGACGTTAATAACCTGCTTGACATTCTTAATAGTTTTTGCGTGATATTATTCAAAATTTTATCCCAGAATCCACCACTCATACTTCTGCCTGTCCCTTCTGGTCTAGCCTAGAAATTAGGTCACTCATCAACAAAAAGAAAGGGATTATCGTCTGTTCACTATTAACCCTACTCTGACTAACTTCTCCCATTACAAGAAGGCCAGGAATGATTCTGTTACCGGAATAAGACAGGCTAAACTTTCCTACGAAAGGAATGTTATTCTTAATGCTAAACATAAACCAAAAATTACTTTTTCTTATCTTAATAGGGACAAGAACACACAGCCTGCCACCTGTCTTAGGTGTGACGATGGCAGTACCATTACTGATAACAGTGCTATTGCTGAAAACTCAACAATTACTTTGCCACTTCCTTTCTTTCGTCAAGACCCCACGCTCGTGTCCAGCCTACTGTTGGCACTTTTCACTTCTCTAAACAAGATGTTGCAGATTCTTTCCATAAAATTAAGGAAGATACCTCTTCTGGGCCTGACGAGCTTCTTGCATTTTTTTCTTAAGAAATGTGATGACTCCTTAGCTGAGCGGGTTTTTTTTCAAATCTTCTCTACTTCTATTAACACGTGCTGTATTCCTTCTGAGTGGAAGATGGCTTACGTTACCCCAATACCTAAAAAAGTTCGCAACATGCTGCCAATAATTACCGCCCAATAAGCCTTCTTCCTATTACCTCTAAAATCCTGGAAGGTTTCGTCCACAACACTATGATTGATGAATGTCTTCAGCTTCAAATTTGTCGTTCTTCTCAACATGGCTTTATTTCTGGGCTTTCATGCCCCACTAATTTACTTTGTACCTACGATCAAGTGTCTAGACTTGTCGATAGAGGTATCCCCTGCGACATTATCTTCTTAGATTTCAGCAAAGCCTTCGACTCTTATCGATCACTGCATCAGCTGCTGGCCTTTGGGTTTAGGAACTCAACTGTTTCCTGGATCCAGTCATACTTATCTTCAAGGAAACAGCGTGTACAACTAAGAGGAGTTTTGCACCTTGGCTCTCTGTCACCTCTGCAGTTCTGCAGGGATCGGTTCTTGGACCACTTCTCTTTAATATTTTCATGTCTGACCTATCTGCCAAACTGCAAGTTTGGAACATCAGCTATGCAGACGACTTCAAACTGCTTGGATATGCCAATGATCACTTTCTTCAACTTAGTCACAACTTTGTGTATAACTGGGCTGAACTTAACCAACTTTCTTTAAATCCCGGGAAGTGCAAAGTTCTACACTTTGGCTATAACAACAGCCGCATCAAATATTATCTCTCTTGGCCAGCAACTAGAGCAAGTTACTTATTACCGAGATCTTGGTGTTCTCGTTGAAGATAAACTTAAATTTGATAAACGTTTTGATAATGTCGCTCGCAAAGCTTTCTGCAAAGCTCACTACATCTTTCAAAAATTCTCCTACCTTGATTCTCACCTCTTTGCTATACTTTTTAAAACTTTCATTCGCCCTATCCTTGACTACTGTTCACAGGTTTATCGAACTTGTTATTCCTGTCGCCTTGATAAACTTGAAAAGTGCCAGCGTCGACTCACCAAATGATGTCCAGCTGTCTGTAAAGTAACTTACTACGATCCATCTGCCTTCGATACAAAAAAGATTTTATAGGGGAGATGCTATTCTTACCTACCAGCTTCTTCATGGTCTTCACAATATTGATTATTCCATTTTTTTCTTCTTAGATCTAACAGTACTAGAGGACATCATTTAAAATTGTGGGACAAATTATCCCATCTCAATATGAGACAACACTTTCTTTGTGAGCGGATGGTCAACCCATGGAATTCTTTGCCGGTTTCTGTTGTTTCTGCGCCCAACCTGCTTGATGCGTGGATGGGCTAATCCCTTCGTTTTCTTTTCTTAGAAGGTGGGGGTGGGTGTCTTTGAGCTTTGCTCGACGCCATCTTTCTTTATTTTATCTTCTTTATCTGTTGAATAATTGACTCCATATAGAAAACTAGAAATTAAAATATAGCCTAATCTGGTCTACCATCAGTAATTTAGATTGTCATTCTACTAGGAAACAGGCTTTGGGCCTATTGGAGGCAGAGCGAACAGATCTTTATTTCAAATTTATATTTAGTGTTTATATTAATGGCTCTACCATATTTATTAATGCGCCTTAAAACTTTAGGAGAAATGCTCACTCGACAAAGTTTCGGCCCTTTGCCTTTTGGTGTGACGTATTGCTGTTATTTGCAGGTCTTTGTCTTATTTTAGCTTTTTATCAAATAAGCCTAAAGCTACGTATCATTTTTATTTTAATAGGCTTTCGTTTGCTCCATCATTTGGTGTCTGTTTAGTTGTTTTTATCTCCACATCCAACACTAAAGATTGAACCATTGCCGCTGAATAAAAATTAAATGGCACGTTTGTCACGGCTGGTTATGCTGCCACCCTAATAATTCTGACATTGTTTACAACAATAATTTCTGCTATGCAAAGTGCCTTCCCTAGAGATTACAAATGTTCATAATAAAGCATTTAACCATAAGCCAAATAATCATCAGAGCGATAGTTTTTAACAATAATGAAATGAATCAGTAGGTTGGCAATACTGCTGCTGGTCTAATACTTGACAATGGCACCAACGAAAATACTGAGGCGCACACCTTTATCATGCACAGCGAGAGCGATCTTAAATCCATTTTATAATATATCAGTAACAATCATAATATTGTAGGTCAAAAAGTATTACGGTAGCTCATAGGTCTACTTTAGCTTTTAGTCCTAATTTTTACTTTTTGGCCTAATTTTTAGTTGTCATTTTTATATCGTAAGCAGTAGCTGCGTTTGAGATTAGGCCTGTTCATTAATGAACCATGATTTCGAGACTACATGTTGTCGTGGCAACGCGTAATCTTTAAACTATTAGACGCAGGCTTGTTGTATTGTGCTGTGGTGTAAACACGTATAGTCTCCTGTATAGTTTTGTTTTATATGTATCGCTTCACTGTGATACGATGATTTAGATTTCATATTTGGGATTCCCATCACTAGTGTAAATGCCAGTTTCATCGCCATGCTGAAGCATATATTACTGGACGCAAAAGGCTTAACGCTCAGTTTCATGTAACATGCGAGACGTGTCATCCAAGTGGTGTGCTGAGGTGAAAGCATGAAGAACGAACTACCCCAATCGTATGAGTAGTGTTAGTGGGACGCACAAAAATGTGGTAATTCTTTCATTACGGTATTAGACTTACCGGTTGCTGCACTAAAGGAACATTGTTTTACAGTGAATTCTTCGGACGATCGACTGCTACGTCAAAGCATCGTTTAACACATTTTTAATGAGAATAGAAAACGCCGTAGCATATTATACAGTACAATACACACGTACCTGGTTCCTCTCCTGTTTAAAATTCATGAAATTTAACCTCCGGAAACTTTGTTTTGTTGTCTAGTGGACAAACAGGTAAGTAGCATGAGGCCATTGTTATTATACGTTAATAATTTGGTGTCAATGCCATGTTTTAAGCTTAAAATCTGTGTATCGTGCATCAAGAGTACCTTTCACAGTTCAGTCCGCATGCTAGAGCAGTTCATTTTTGGGGGATTCGTGGCTAACTGGACAGTGCATTGAATTTCCAACGTTAAGCCTTATACAACCAAGAAGATATGGCTGAAGGTAATCCCTCCAAGCAATCTTTTTTTCAAAAGATGCTAAGGTGAATCGTTAATGGAATCCTTTTGTTTTTTATAGTTGCGATGTTCCAGTAGTGGTTAAAATGCGACAATCAAATATTATTATTTTATTGAGTTACGTTGAAAAAAGTTATCAGCTAGAAAGAAGCAACCAAAATTTAATTTACCATGTTTTTAAAGTTAACTTGACCATCACCAGAATGGTACATGCTTCGTCGGAATTCCTTAACTATTCAGAATTCTAAATTTACAATGGTGAACGTTAGAAATTAATTCTAAAATTTGTAATTTCTTCAATAATAAGTGTTCGATTTACGTGAAATTTTGGCTCAGCAATACTTTTGGGGGTATCAAGCGATGTACCAAATTTCATTCCAATCCAATTTTCGTTTAGACTCCACCCTGACTACAAAGGTGCAACCAACGGACCAACCAACCAACCAACATTTAGCAATTTGGTGTCCGTTATAGCTATGCTTCGCTTGCTTCACTCGCTCCGCCAATAATAAATATAAATTCAAACTTTTTAACGAACTGAAATAACAATACTGATTTCAAGTCGTGCCAACTAGTGGTTAACCTGAGCCATTTTTTTTGTACGGAAAGTTTGAGGCATGCTTTTGCTAACAGCAAACTGGTGCAGACCATCAACATATTAATGAATGTTCACAGTTTCATATTCAAAAAAGTTGCCTTTAACTAATGTATCTCAGAATTATAGGTAACTAAATAAATGTTAAAGTGTCTTCAGGAAAAAGTACTACTTTGACATATAAGAAAACGATTTAAATTTAAAATACTTTTTTGTGTGTTGAAGCTCTATTCAAGGTCATTTGTGCTCCAGATGGCTGCACACAGAACTTAACTGCAGTCCCGGGATGCTACGATAGACTTTTCTTTATATCTGTGGTTTCATTCCTCTTCCTTTCCAGATTCGCCGATAGACAATAAAAAAGGCAGAAGAGGGCCAATCATTCCCAGTCTGCTTAATCATGCAGTAATTACGCTAGTGTCAAGTAGAGCATCAATTTGGAAGACACTTGCACTATCATGGAAAGAGGAGGGAAAGATATTTTATCAATCGACAAAAGAACGATTGTGTACTAGGAAATGTAGGGGGCATTTCCCAGAAAAAATCAGAAATCAGGAAAAAAAAACAGAAACATTTTTCTTTATGCGTTAAGAAATGACTGGTGTATTTCAAATTAATAAACGGTGGCTTGGGGAAGTAGCTTAATTATAGTTCAGGTTTATATCTAGCAATTTAAGCCTGGCATTTAAAATATGGATTGGTCAGGTTTTCAGTCAGGCTAACTGCCAGCAATTGTTTGAGAAGCCAGAGGTTAAGATTTACTGTCCATATAAATAAACTCCCGTCTAGCACCCAGGGACTGCAATGAAGCCCATTGTGTGGCCATTTAGATTTAAAAAATGTAATCATGCCGTGAAATTTTTTCATCCAGATGGCTGCACAGTGAACTTCACTGCAATCCTGGAAGCTACGATGGGTGTTTCTTTATATCTGTGGTTTCACGCCTCTTCCTTTAATGACTCGCCCAGGGATAACAAAAAAGACATAATAGGGAAAATCATTCCCAGTCAGCTCATTCATGCAGCAGTGAGGGTAGGTGCAAACACAAGTGAAACGAGATTCAATTTTTAAATAATCTTGTTTCTGAATAACACGTTTTTTTAAACTTTGTATTGAACCAAAATAATAATATTCATACAAAACTGATATGTGCGATTTATTTTGGTCAAAACTTAAGGGTATTGGTTTACTGGTTAAATGATTTGGTGAGACAGTGATTGCTTAAGCGTGGAACTATTCCCTTGTGCTTTTTGTTAGTAATAGTGTATTAAGAAGATATTTTTGGTAATGGATGGTTTGGAATTTGAGAATGTCAAGATATAACTGTTGTTGATTGAATGAAGCAGTGACTGAGCTAATAAATGAATTACAAGGAGAATGAAAGGAAGTCTAATTGGTGGTGAGTAAAAGGTTTATTTTTGTATAGAGTGCATAGGCAGCTTAGGAAAGGTTATTTTGTCAGGGGAGTTTGTTACTCAGGATGTTTGTTAGGCTTAAGAAGTTGACTTTAATTTTGTAACCTACTTAAAATGCATAAAAGGGATAAATTCCACTGGCGATATACAAGGTGAGCCAAAGGGCTGGAGACACCCTCTGCCAATTCAAAACGGTTAGCAGCTACTAGGGTGGCATAACATTACACAAACAAACAATGTTTTGGAGGACATCTAATTGCAGTGGAGTGAATGATCTTGAAAGACACCTTCAAGGTCATTTGTACCGGAAGTTCTAGAAGGAAGGGAGATATAGCAGTGGTTCCAATTGGTAAGTTGAAGAGATTATCCACAAACAACAAATTATCAAAGCAGAATGGAAATCGGACCAGTAGGGAGGAGTTATCGTCCAGAGAAGTTAGGGTTAGTAGCCACTCTGCATGGCTAGGATGTGTCCAGCAGAGAAGTCGCCCTACCTAACGGACATACTACTATCGCAGCCATATGCAATACAAACTGAGAATTGGTGTCCTATCCCCATGTACATTGCTTGCCTTAGTTCAGTCAATTGGTTCAGGGATGGAGCCAGACATGCGGGGTGGAGGCTTAGCGGTGGTAAGCATCACCATTTGTTCCGTTGGTGAGTAACTGAGATTTTCGTTGGGGAAGCGTAAATCTTCCATAAACAGGAAAAGAAAACTAGCATAAACTGGCGAAAGAAGTTGAATAAAGAAAATCTAAATGTCGGTCATTTTACATTTTGCTGCCGGGGGGGGGGGGGGTTTGCTGGTGCTGCTAAAGTAAACGATATTCACCACATAACGGTCGTTTAGTTCGGACCTTTAACATTTTTTAACGATTTTGATGCTTCTGTCTCCCATAGGTTTTGAAAGAACATTTCGAACATAAATGGTATTTCAAAACGAATCGGTATGTTAGTTTTAATACGTAACATAAATGGATGAATTTTCTCTGGTTTACAGTAATTTTCAATAAAAACTAAGTGAAAATTGAAATGATGAGTTATCTCCGAACATCTAATTAAAAAAGAATCCGATTCAAACCTCAGTAAGAAATAGATGTTCTCAGTTGAAAAATAGTCAAGACGTTTTTTATTTAAAAAATAAATACTGTAGAATCTTATAAAAACGTTTACTGTACATACACTATTTTCTTGTGGAGAGCAGGTATTAATCCAAATGAATGTCACTTGTTGAAATCCTTCACCTCCCCCAGCAGTAATTAATGAATAGCTCATTTATCCTTGAAGGGTTGAAAAGGTGAAATGTAGGTACCTGAAAGTTATCTAAGCCACCAAGTAAAAGCGCACTTAAAGGGTTCTGTAGGGGAAATACAATTCAACTTGGTGTGTCTTTGGAAATACCTGTCCGCATTACAGAAAATTCCTGCCACCAGCAATATGGCACAGTATCCAGTGCCAGAAATGGTTGATATGGTGTTTTGCTATAGGGAAAGTCAGGAAAATCTACAGTCCACTATTAGACTGTACGCACACAGATTTCCAGATAGACGTTACCGGACAGTTTGGATGCTATCAAAAATAATAATATGATTTCAATAGATGGGAACAGTCAACCAACGACCGTGGACAGGACCGCCAAACGAAACAACAAATGACGATGTAAGCACAATAGAACTCCAGCAGTAGGGGGGGGGTTGAGGCTTAATGGCTAGTGCCCAGGATGTTGGAGTCAGTCAGCAGTCTATACTGTGTTTCAAGCACAGGGACCATTTCCATCAGTACCATGTGCCCTGTCATCAGGCCCTTCAAGATTATGACTATGTGACAAGGTCACTTCTTTTCATGGATGAGGGGAAATTCACAAGAAATGGTGTTGTAAATTGTCATAACCTGCATTACTGGGCGGACGAGAATCCCCGCTGGCTGAGGGCCGTAGTGCAACAGGGGCAATGGAGTATTAATGTATGGTGCGAGATCTACGACAATCAGATAGTTGGACCCTTCTATTAAGATGGCACGCTCAATGGCCAACGTTTCCTCGACATGATCCTGCAAGGCGATGTCACTGATTTCATTAACAATCTTCCATTAAGAGGTTACAATAGAATGTCGTTTCAATATGATGGAGCTCCACTACACTTTCCCGTAATTGTCCGTGATAGGTTGGATGCCGTATTCCCAGGGTGCTGCAGGTGGTCTGTGCCACACCAACCACAACTCCTGCCAACTTGCAGGATCGCATTCGTGATGCCTGTGCATCAATCACTCCAGAAGTCCTGGCTGACGTGAACCGATCCTTGATACAACGTGCTCAGATGTGCTCTGATGCCGAGGGCCGACACTTCGAACACAATCTGCATTAATGCTGTGTGCTACTGGGTGAGCACCGGTGGACTACACCTGCTCTCACCACCACGAAGGTCATGATCAACACATGTTAGTGGTAATCAGTGTTAGGCAATGGTGACTTTTATTTGACATGTAAAATGTTGACATAGGGCCTACTATAGGTTTTTTCGATCCGATTATTTTAAGTTTCGTTTGCTAGTTGTAATTCGAATATGTCTTCGTTTTTGCTAAGTGTTTTGAAGTGCTAACTTTAAGGAAACGTTCGGATTTAGTTGAACGTACTGGAGTTAAAGGTGAAACAACAACTCTCACAATGCAAATGCCTTAAATCCCTTTGCTTCTTTTGTTAACGTTCAATCTTAAACATGATTGATAATGATCAAATTCAATGGTCATAATGAGTAACTTTTACGCTCGTAATGGTCACTTTTTATTATCATTAATGGTAACTTTGAATTATTGAACTGCCTTCCAATTTGATATTACTTTTCCTTCGATCAAGCCTTAACTTCGTAAAGTTGGAGTAAAACGTGACACATCACCTATGATGCAATAAACGCCTTACTGACTTTGTTTTCGTTAGCCCAATTATCAAGTTGGGCTAGTTAGGGGTCTTTACTCCACAAAACCAAACACTGCCCAGTACTGAAGGGTTTTCAGGGCTACTTTCACTGCTGGATATCCCTCGCCAGACATGCAATTCTTTCAAAACATACAGATGATGAAAACATCAAACTTGTCTAAATTTGTAAATCAAACCTCGAACTAAACTATCTTTATGTGATTATGCGGCTATCATTTATGATAGTGGCATCAGCAATGTTTCCCAAACCGGAAGGCGGAGTTCACCTTTTTCCGACCAAAATCTCAGCAACTTACTGATGGATTGTGTGTGGAGGGGGAGGGGGCGCTACCATCTGGCTCAGTCCCTGAACCAAGTTACTCAACTAAGGTAAGCAATGTACATGAGGATAGGACACCCATTCTCAGTTTATATCACATATGGCTGCGATAGTAGTATGTCCATTACGTAGGGCGGCTTCTCTGCTGGACACACCCTAGCCATGCAGAGTGGCTACTAACCCTAACTTCTCTTTACGATAACTCCTGCCTTACTGGTTCGATTTCCATTCTGCTTTGATGATCTGTTGTTTGGGGATAATCTCTTAAACTTACCAATTGGAACCACCGGTCTATCTCCCTTTCTTCTAGAACTTCCGGTACGAATGACCTTGAAGGTATCTTTAAAGGTCGTTCACTCCACTGCAATTAGCTGTCCCACGAGCCATTTTTTGTTCGTGTAATATTTTGCGACTCTACTGCTAACCATTTTGGATTGGTAGAGGGTATCTCCCGACTTTTGGCTCACCCTGTATAAAAATGAAAACGTAATTTGCCCAGTAATAAAGATATTACAAGAAACTATGCAGTTGTTTTAATATTTATACCACAGCTGTGATGTAATGCTAACTCAACACCGCGGTCAATTTCCGTAGATTAAATCCCGTTAACCGTGACCGGAAGTATGTGTCATCCCAAAAGTGTGGGTTATCAAGTTACCCCACTCTTTTGCCAATAACCCACACTTTTGACACTTCCAGATCACATGACCAGTAACGCACACACCAACACAGCGTGCAAAAAAAACGTAACGCAATAAAAACGTACAAAAGGAATTACTTAAAAGGAATGATATCCTAGTCCTGCTAACTCTCAGATGTCTAGCCCAAAGCTAAGTTATTCATTCTGCGTAACTCCCTCCACCTCAGTAGGGGGGAAAATGCGATATGGCATGGACAAACACCCTCCCCCCAACCAGAAGTGATGTCATAGGTCACATGACTGGAAGTGACGTCATCCAAGATAGCTGTCCCCTTTTAATCAATCTAGAGGAGTGGGAAAGTTCTTTTTGCTACCTTTTGATATCTCCAAAACCGTGCGAACCGGAAGTGCAGCTATTTTCCCAAGATGGCGGCGCCCGCACTAACCGGAAGTGACGTTACAGCCAAGATAGCGGCGCCCATGCAAAGCGGAAGTGCCACTATTTTCTAAGATGGCGGCGCCCGCCCCATACTGAAAGTGATGTCATACCGGTATACTATTTAGAACACACCCTAGGAACGGGTATACTATTTAGCACCCCTAGGACCGGGCATGCTATTTTGCACTCCCTAGACCGGGTGTACTATTTAGCAACCCCTAGGACCAGGTATACTATTTAACACCCCCTAGGCCCAGGTATACTATTTAGCACCCCCTAGGAACGGGTATACTATTTAACACCCCCTAATGAACTTTCACGGATTGAGCATGACATAAGTACCGGTTTCCAGACCACCATTGAGGTTTGTACATGGCTCGTTTTTGGATTTTACATGCGGTTCCCCAG
>JAHWFP010094065.1:0-13252 GCA_023313725.1 Lithobius niger | reverse complement strand
TTGATTTATGACGTTGTGGCGAACTCACACAAACCTATCTACCCATGGTATCGTGCAATCGTTTTAGATAGTCGAGCGAAACAGTATTTTCTTCAGGTCCAGCTCTTGTTCTCACCCTCTCAAGACACGTCGAGGGATCGGTCTTCAAATAAATCACGTGATGCAATAAAGGAAGGTTGTCAGATTTGTACATGTCTTGCATTATCCACCGCTGACTGTCCATGATGTGTCCCAACTTATATTCTAGCTCGGTAAAACAAAACACGGTGGTTTCGATCGTTCTTTGTAATATCCTAAATCCTGGTATTTCGTTAAGACGGATTTTCTTCAATGTATTGTAACACATGACTTGAAAACTCATAGCGTATCTAAGTTTATCGCTGTATAACAATTCTAGCATATTGTACCCGTGATAATTCTAGCATTCTTCCACCGGTTCGGAATAAAAAGTGAATTCGGGGAACCGAAGTTTCAGATTATCCGTTACGGTGGATTTACCCGATCCTATGTACCTTATATACATATTGTCTTCATTGCCGAAAAGATTTGTACAATTAGCGAATGAAAACTGAATAAAGCATTTATATATATATA
This sequence comes from Lithobius niger, assembly GCA_023313725.1. Lineage (NCBI taxonomy): Eukaryota > Metazoa > Arthropoda > Chilopoda > Lithobiomorpha > Lithobiidae > Lithobius > Lithobius niger. The sequence continues at coordinate 12,658 of JAHWFP010094065.1, read as the reverse complement.
TATATATATATATACATATATGTACTCTCTTCTATCATCCACACAAGAACATGGCTACGAAAAATGATAATAAAATGTAGACGGTAATATAGAAATACCTACTGCTAGATATCTTGAAACAAGTAGTCAATATGAACAGAATGAAAGCTATCCACATGTATACCGTTTGACCGGTTTTTATTTTTCTGACGACGTATTTACTCAGGTTTTTGTCGACCAGAAAGAAGTTGTTGTCAGACGCTTGGATACCAACTCGCTTACTTCCTATAGTTACTTTGGGTGGAGACATCGTGGGGAAAATGGGTTTGAGCATGAAAAAATATCCGTCTGACTCTTTGATACGTACCACGTCCCAATGGGCATTGGGACACGGTATTGCCACAATTTTTATTGCTGTATCATTTACCTCAAAACAATAAACACCCCTCGCGTATTTGGTGTACATCTCAAGTTGGGTAGGCACGGGGACATTTTTTGGAATAACAAATTGCGCATCTAGCAATGGTAAATTGGTACGATTTCCTAGTAAAGCGCCTAATTTATCCGTGACCAAACTCGACTCGCAGATTCTTCTCTTCATTTCCTGGAAAGTCGTTTTTGTAGTTGATGAGAAGTCGAGTTCGTTTAAAATATCGGTGTTGTCGGTGTAGGCACCTCCCGGGTGAGTTTTACTAAAAATTGCAGTGCACAGGTAGAGATCCACGGGAGAAATGGGATATTCGTTCGTAGGGTCCATACGATATAAAACCAAATAAAAGTCCTTCGTGTTTATCAGTTCCGCATATAAATCTTCTAAGCAAAGTTTGTTTATTAGAAGGGCCCTGTCTGTGTCGAGCGTAATTAATTTTTTCTTATACAACGTGGATCTGAACTTTCTCAACGACCCCGATCGCAGGACCTTTGTATAGAAATATTGTTTGTAAGAATAATGGCCTATAGTTACTTAGATCTTCCAGTATTTTGAACACGTTTGGATAAGAAATTTCGAGTTGTTTGTGGGTTTTTTAATATTTAGTTCTTAACACGCGAAAAAAATATCGTGTTTATATATATATATACGCACGATTTGGAATCAATATCAGATTTTTACAAATCAAACCCAAAAAAAGTACTTCCCTAGTTAACGCACTCTATTGAAAAAAATTTTCTCTATCAGCTTTGAAATTTTACTCAAATCATTCGAAACCCATTCTAATAATGAGTCTTAATGTGGTAGACATGAGTAGAAGAATTATACTACGATATGGACCTTACGACATTCCATAGGAATAACATGCACAATATGTAGTGAACTGCTTCAGGTCAAAAAGTGTGTAATACTATAACGAACTCCTTCAACAAAAACGAGTACCAAACCTTTTCAGAAGGAAACGATGGGTGCATATGTGCTACTCTCACAATGAAACAATGGAAAAATATTTTTTTTTTGCCGGGTTGTACTGGCATCGATATCAAACGCTAAACCTTTTTCTCTCTCTAGCTATTCGTCTTCTGAAAATTTCCCCATGAGTTTATCGATGCTCGCAAAGTGTTTGTAGAGCTCGGACCATTCCATAAACGAAAGTTGTAACAAAGTAACCACCGCCGTTGTTTTAGGATCGTATTCCACAAAGTGCACTTGCGTATCGTCATTCGTAAATCGTACTCTGATTCTTTTCTCCTCTCCTACACGAAAAGCTTTCATTTTAAAATCCAACAATAATTTCATTTTGTTTCTGCTGTCGAGTTTGGACAGTTCCAACATTATTGCGGTCAGATCCAATTGCTCGATTAACACTTCTCCGGCCATTTCGATGAACGGCTCGACGACCTGTTTCGAACTGGGAACCGTAATGTTCTTCCATAGACCCTTGTCCGTACTTTCCCAACCTTTCCAGGCAAACGTATTTTCTTCTTCGTCCTTGGACTGCGTTTTCTCCCTCCACTGATTGAGTACAGATCTGTCGATCTTTTCACCCAGTCTATACACGTAGGTCCATTCCAAGGAATTGAGTCTAAGCTCGGTGGTAAGTCCTGCCTGTTTGTTAAAAACGAGAGTCGGTCCGCTTTCAATCGTGACATTGAGGTATTTACTCAGCATGAAATAACCGCTAGTTGTCTCCATGATGAGAATGTATCGTAGAGTTTGTTCTTTAATAAAAAAAAATATATTTTATTCAACAAACATTATTACAGATCAAGATTAATTTTATACAACATTACTACGGCAGCTCGGCCTAGCATCACCGAGCCATCAGTTTCTTTTTCTCTCTTAGCGCTCTTTGAGACAACCTTCTTTTTTCCCTGAACACAATTTTCTCCTCTTCAGTCATTCTCGCTCGTCGGTCTTTTTCAGCAGCTTGTTTTTTCTTTTTCTGGATAGGAGTTAGTGTGGCGTTCCTATCCCTATCTAACCGGCTTCGTTTATCCCTGGCTCTCTTCTTCCACTCTTCTGGATTTTGCACTTTCAACTGCCTACTCTCCCTCATCCGCAATCTCCTCATCTCGGCTTCTCGAACCTCTACATTTTCAATTTCGTTCAGCCTCAGTTCCACTTCATCCCCGTTCCACCGAGTTTCCGCCTCTTCATCGCTGATTATACCGTCGGACATACCCGTCCATACTCCGTCATTGTCATCGTCTAAAGACTCCATGAAGAAATTATGAAGATAGCGCTCCCCATCGTAGTCATCATCCTCGTGGTAAGTAATATAATTGATGCCACGATGTCCGATCGCACAAGTTTCTACTTCGTTTACGAGGAATCTCTTGTCGTCGTAGGCCGACAGTAGGGATTTATTCACCACGGTCGTGGCCAGCTGGTGATGGCTGTCACTGGCGATCTTGCACCAACTCCCTCTTTGTTCCTGATTCGAACGGAGAGTCGCCGTATAATCCTCGTGGCTCAAGTGTTTCTCCACGAATCTCTTGGAAATTCCCTTCGCTCTTTTCGTTTCGCTTTGGGAGGTCACGAGCGAATACATCTTGCTACTCAACCCCACAAACTCTTTTATCGGTACTCCCTTCGTGGCATCTTTCATCTTTCCCAACACTTGCTTGTTGACGATGCAGAACAGTGGGTCTTGAAGATCGTAGTTGCTAGTGTCGAATCTACTCATGTTTTTAGCCATGTCCGCGTACACGTCCTTGGTTTCGATGCAGTAGCACAGCAAGTCCGTGTCCGTGAACAGCAGTCTTGCTCGATCTCCGTATTGGGGACGTATGTATCGGTAGTGAAATTCGTAGAGAAGGAGTTTGGACAACTCTAGTATGGCGAACCCCGAGTAGGTGGGAAGATCGCACGTCACCTTGCGTACTTTCGAGTTGATCTGAGCCAGGTTTTCGTGCAATATCCTAAACGAATCGGCGTTGGGTTGGGTGAAATATTTGATGGCTCGCTTGCTGTCGGTGCATAGCTTGACTGTCAGTCTTTTCTGTTTCTGTTCAATAGTCTTCCCAAACACTGAATTATGACACAATTTGTGAAATTCCCCTTCAGACACCGTCTTCGATTCCTTTCGTTTTGCCGTATGAAAATCTATATATTGTTTCAACCAGGGCTTCTGATTGAAACTCAGCACCCTCCAGACGCTACAAAGGACCAAGCCATGTTCGAGGTAGAATTTTAGGTTGCGGTAGTGAATTACGTACCGCGTCTTCCCCAGTAGGTTTGCCACTAGCTTCACGGCAGGTTTCACCGGTTTTCTTCGCAACAACCTTTTCGAATAGTCCGAAACAAATTCTTCTCTTATTTCAAACTTTTCAGGAGCAAGAGGGTAGTCGTTGTGGAGCTCGTGAAGTTTTTTCGAGTAGTCCAGATCTACTTCCAGAATGTATCCTACTGACGACGTGTCTGCTATCTTAGTCACGTCGAAAGCTAGAATCTCGTCTTTGGTCAAATACCTAAAGCCGTTGTAAGGCAACGGCTGGCTCATGGCCCAGCCGTAAGCACTATTGAGGTCCCAATCGATGATGTACTTTTTAGGTTTCGTTGGATCGTACGTTTCGGGAATGTACGGGTTGTTGGCCTTCGTGAACCTTCGACTAATGAAGCTAACTCCACCCCGTATTCCCTACAAGATGAAGTTATGTTTGCTAGAGTGAGTAAACATTTCCAGCTCGGCCTTGGTCATCTTTAAAGCTGCCGCCCACCTAAACCCCGGGATGGAGATGTAATAGCAGGGATCTATGTCGTGGTCTCGCAGGCAGATCCTACGGAATTCTTCGAAAATGTCTGCCAAAAGCAGACAGTCGATCATCTGATACAGTTCGTGGTAAGAGGAAAACTTTTTGATTTTCAGCATACTCAAAATCTTTTTGGCGTGATCGTATTGTTCGTCAGTTAGGCCTTCTTCTTTGAGTTTGGAATTAAAGTCTTCTTTCGGTGGTAAAGACTCCTCTTCGAACACACTCATGCTGGAAACGTAATCGTAAGGGTAGTATCCCTTATGGGTTAACAGATCCACGGCAGTCTCTTCCTCGATGTCGGGAAGGAACCAGTTGTCCTTCAAAGCAGCTTTCAAGAACAGCTTCACCATCCTAAACTCGTAATCACGTTTGTGTCTCTCCGCAAGAGTTTTCAGCGAAGAGGAGAGAAAATTAGAGCTGTCTATGAACTTGAGCCGAATGTACCTTTTCTTTTTTTTCGCTTCATCCCATCCCGTTTCAACGGTGATGGTCATGCTCATGAACCGTTCAGTATTTCTCGCGAGGACTTCTACTTGTTTTGGAAGCTTGTGCACCGCTCTTACCAGTAAATGCATATCGTAAGACTCGAGGGAGTGGAATACCACAGGGATCGTGGTGCGCTTTCGGGCATTCAGATTACAACTCGAGTGAGAAGCTCCTCTGTACTGGCCGGTAACGTGGCAGTGATCCCGGACTTTGTCGTCTTTTGAACCGAATGGCTTTTTGCAGTAGATGCAGTCTACAGCGTGGTTAAAAACGGCCTCTTGAACCGGAGTGAGTCGGACTCTTTTTAACGTTTCGTCGTACTCGCGCGCTTTGATCACCAACTGATCGAGGAATTGTTCGACGGCATCCTCTCCCAGGTAATAAGTAGTTCTTCCTTTAGTGTTTCCAGGCCCCATCGCGACGTAGCCGAAACTGCAAGGTTGATGTTGGTTGATTTTCTTCCCGGACCTGTTGTTGGGTTTCAGAAGGCACTCGAAATCTGCGTATATGATTTTGGGGTGAACGTTTCTTCTATTGAAAGCTTCAAACTTCAAAATGTTTTCGCCAGGTTTTAAGAATTTGAGAGCTTGAGGTGACGGATTGGTTCTTGTACAGTCCAGCTCGTGTTTTTCTCTCAGCGATGCCTTTCCATAAGCAGCAAAACAATTCCGACAGTAATATTTCGGGTTGCTTCCCGATCCCTGGTGTCGGAGAAATTGGTCACAATCCACGATGGCGCAGTAGTGAAAATTTGCCGACTCGTCGGTAATTAAAAGAAGATCTACGGGTTGGCCTTTAAAATTCGTGCTCACACGAAGGGGATGCAAGCCGTTCTCTTTGGTATAAGCAATTACGTTGATAGATAAATCTTTGTTGGCCATCTCGAATGCGTCGATGTGATCCAGCCGAGTTGGAAAGTCCAGCATCGTACAATCTACAGTTCTCTCGTATATTTCATATTCTTTCGGATTCACCTTGCTTAATTTGTGTTTGGTAGCCAGAACTGAATACAAGAAGCACTTCTGGTCTGTGAAATTTTGAACATTGACTACACACTTCCACTTCTTTTTTAATTTTGCTGGCAGAGGAATGTAAGAGCCCGGTCTGAGCGGGTCGATTTTTGCTACTCGGATTGTGAGTTCGTAGCAGCGATTTATCACCCAACCACTCCCTCTTTCGGCGAATTCGTCGATGGAACGTTGGATTTTAGCATAAGTTGCATCCAGTAACTTGGGAATATCTAATGGATTATAGATTGGGGAGTAGTGGGACTGAAATCCAGCTGGTATTTCTTGGCCATTTCGAATGAAACTCACTCCTAAACCAATTTGAGCTCTGCAAGTCACCAATTGCCGGAGACATTCGTACAGTAGAGCTTCTATACCTCTTCGCATCAACATTAAAAGGTACAACGGGTCTACAGCTTGCACGGCTTTCTTGTATTTGCTGTGTTCGAGTCCTCGAACACAGAGGATGGGATCGTCTCTACAGCCCGACATCCTCTCGAAGCAATCACACTCGGGTGGATAACTATTCCTGTGTTTCTTTACGAGGTGTTGTATTAATCTTTCTCGGGTAGCATACGTTCGAGCGCAGTAAACACAGGTAAAGTTTGTTTTCTCCATCTGAATGATTCTGTTTAATAATATAAATAATATGAACGGTAATAACTTAAACGTCCTGGTTTCAGTTTAATAATATACACCGCGGAAACGCCACAAAACAAAGAGGAAAAATTTGGTTTTTTTGTTGTTATTTTCCTAGAACAACTGGCTTTTCGTCGAGCCAACTGTCAAAGCGCTCGTCGTACCCTTTCCACCTGACGAGGTAACGAGTTTGCCCTCCGACTTTTTTAGTCTTCAAAATCTCTTCGACTAAAAACATATCCGGCACATTAGTTTTCTGCAACTCTTGTTCGTAAAAAGTGCCTTCGATTTTACTACCCAGTTGGTCGACCAACCCGTAGCAAGTCGGTCGAGTTTTTCTGACTTCACTCACCTCGAACAGTTTGTTGGCATAGTTTTGCAAATATCCCTTGTCGAATACAGATTTTGCCGTTGTCACTCTTACTAAATCCCCGACTTTGAAACTATTCTTCTTCTTTTTGGAAGGGCTCTTTTTCAGCAATATGTTTCTGATCTCCGGTTCATCGCGTTTAGTTACTTCGGATGGTTTCATTTTAATGGTAGAATGAACTCTGTCGTTGTAATCTTTGACAATTTCATCTATAATGTCTATCCACTTGTGGTTACCTCGCAGAGTGAACCGTTTCCACATGTTCGACTTCAATGTGCGATTTAGGCGTTCTACTACGCTCGCCTTGAGTTCTGACTTGGTCGAATAGTGGTTTATTTTGTGGCGTTTCATTAGTGCTGCGAAATCTTTATTATAGTATTCCTTCCCTTCGTCGCTTTGCAGGCTTTTAGGTGGATTAGACATCGTGTTTAATATCTCGTTAAAAGCGCCAGTGACATCCGCGGCGTTCTTCAATTTCACAGGGACGGCCCAAGCGTATTTAGAGAATACATCGATGGCAGTCAGTATTTGTAATTTTCGTTTTGTTCCGCGTAAGGTATCATCTCCACCAGGTCCGCTTGAACTAAATCACCTATCCCGTAGCTAATAACGTGCCTTCTCGGAAAGTTTCGCCTAGCTGGCTTGTGCAGTTCCTCCACTAAAGTTTCCATTTGATCTTTTTTTTTTAATACCCATTCCCAACTTTACTTTGGTTTTCATAGCTGCGGCTACGGCAGCTGCTGCCAACTTCTCTTTCAGACCAGTTTTGATAGATTTTGCTACTTTTACTGCATCGGAGGCCAACTTTCTATCAGCTTCGTGCCTTCGTTCCAAGTCTGGTTTGGCAGAGTATTCGATGTCGTGCTGTTTGCAGGCCTCATCCAGAGAATTGATGGCAGCATCGCCTCTGTTCAGTCTCTTGTTCAGTTTTGTTCCCGGACTGCAATAGTTGTATCCCGGAATGTGAAGTTCCACCGGCAACTTGTCTATCGCGCTGTTCAACAATCCAGAGCCTCTGCTCTTCTGAAACTGTGCTTTCCTCGTGCCGCACACTTTACACTCGCCCTTCAGCAGTTGTCGATAATTCTTAGTCACAACATGCCTGACATTTTCACTGGCTGTAACTCTTTTGCATTTGAGGCAGTACATCTCTGTTTATTTATAAAATGAGAATGAAAAGGTATTTTAGATTGGCTGTAACTCTTCTGCATTTGAGGCAGTACATCTCTGTTTATTTATTGACATTTTTACTTGCTGTAACTCTTTTGCATTTGAGGCAGTACATCTCTGTGTATTTATAAAATGAGAATGAAAAGGTATTTTAGATACTAGTTTTGCAGAGAATTTATCAAAATACCATTTTTTTCTTAAAGCAGCTGAAAGATGAAAGTGTTAAATTATGACATAGCCGATGTCAATAAGCGACCATCGACTGGTAATTTACTGAATTTTCCAGAGGACGTAAGGTGCATCATTTGCGGCCCTGCCGGTTGTGGAAAGACCAATTTAGTTATAAATTTCATTTGCAATCCAGGTTGGTTGAATTATGACGGCCTGCGCGTGTACTCCAAGTCTTTATTTCAAAACAAATATTTCCATCTCAGGAGAGCTTTCGAGGAAATATGTCCGGGCGTAGCTACCTTTTGTTCCAACAACGAAGATATCCCACCACCAGCAGAACTGCCATGTGGCAAAACAGTAATTTTATTGGACGATTTCATGATTGAGAAACAAGACAGAATCGAACGCTATTTTGCCTACGGCAGGCACGCGGACGCCTCGATCTTTTATTTATGTCAGACTTACAGCAGGATACCCAAGAGAGTTATTCGAGATAATTCCAACATTATAATTCTCTTCAGGCAAGACGAAGCAAACCTCAAACATGTCTTCAATAACCACGTTAGTGGTGACATGATTTTCGACGAGTTTCGTAGCATGTGTGGTGAGGTTTGGAATTCTGTTCCGTACGGATTCTTACTCATAGATAAAACTAAACCGTTGGATTGAAGGTATCGAAGAATGCTTGACTAACAACGATGTGTCTGCCGAAGGTTTTTGTTGACATTAACGTATGTCTAGGTTTTTGTTGGCATTAACTTTTGTAGACTTAAACAAAGTACTAAACTGTCATGTCTACTAAAACTAAAATTAAGAGAAGCAAACCCCAGAAAGAGGTCGATCAGTACGAGGCTCTAAAAAGCGTCTGAAACAAAAATTTCAAAATATAAAACTGGAAAAGCAGACAGAATCTGAACATTTGCAAAAGATATTCAAACCAGTAGTTGATCCTATAATAGACCAGACTAAAATGCAGATGCTACAGGGAAGCGAGGCTTCGGCTCAGCGTCAACGACAAATCAAAGAACTGTTGGCTCTAGAGGCTGGACATAAGAAACAAGAAAAATATCACGGGAAACGGTTAGAGCATATTCAGAAAGCTTTGGAAGCGGCAACGGGCCGCGTCGATACTGAAGACGAGAATATAGATAGTGACGATGGCGAGATACAGTTTCGCGCGGGTGCCAGGAGACGACTCTCCAGTTCCATGGGTGCATTACCTAACCCGCCCTCCGACATGTCACTTGCCCTCACGCCGGGGGCTCGTAGGAGACAAATGGAAGAGGCCTCTTTACTCGGAGATTCAGCAGTCAGACTCGGTCCGCTAGCTACCAAGTATCTAAGCATGTTTGCCACTCGAGAGACTCTGACCGACCCCACTTTTGGCATTCGATACGACCCGGAGACTAAACGTTACGTGATTGGTGCAATAGAGGTACAATTTCAACGCGACGACTTGATCGTGGGAGGAAAAAAGTACGAAGGGACGGACGATTTGTGGCAGTTGGTTATGTTAAAAAACCCTTCGAAGCCACCGGATGGAGATGCTAGCCTTTTGAACTACCACGATATTCTGAAGAGGAGTAAAGCCATATATCACAACAATGACAACAGTACGAGAAGACTAAAGTCCAGCGCCGGTTTCAAGTACACGACTTTTATAAAACCTGTTTGGGGCAGACCTGCCGAGGTTGTAGGGAAAGGATACCGGTTCTATAGAGATCCGAATGACTTGTGCGAAAGACTGAAGCTCCTCAGAGCCTCTACAGAGGCTGGCAATAATTCTCTGGACGAAGAATTCGTGCACATTTTCACAGAAATGCGGAGCAAAGCATTGCTGTCCGACGGAGAGTACCGAAAACTGATCGGTGAATTCGGTAGATGTTAACTAATGTATTAAACTGAGAATATGTCGATCATACTTTCTTCTGAAAAAACTGAATTTGTGACCAGTTTTCCTTCCCCGTTGATATTGGAAGGTGCTCACGAATTGGCTCTAGTCAATCTGGAAACTTACAACTCCATTCCTCACGTTATAGAGGACGTGACCGACTCTTTCACTTACAGCGCGGATGGCGGTAACACCTGGATTAAAATCGTCGTCTCAGAAGGTTGTTATGAATTAGACCAAATTACAAACATCATTTACAGAAAATTCAAAAAGAGCAAGCATTGGGACGAGACTAATAACGTTTCCTACGTTCTATTAAATGGCAACATAAACACTCTAAAGTGCGAACTAACTATTACTGACAGGAGATATAAGGTTGATTTTTCTGAACCGTCCAGTATCGGAAAGATTTTTGGTTTCGAAGGTAAGACTTACGAATTTGCGGATTACATCGGACCAAACACTGTCAACATAATAAATGTAAATAGCATACTGATACATTGCGACTTGGTTTCGGGTTCTTAAGTGAAAGGATCATCGCAACCGACTCTCTACTCGTTTTTCCCCAACGTCTCCCCGGGATATAAAGTGGTTTCTTCGCCTCACAATCTGATATATCTGCCCGTTACTAAAAACGTGGTTTACTCTATTAGAATTTGGTTGACCGACCAGGCCAACAGGCCTGTTGATTTGAGAGGTGAAACATTAACGATGAGACTACACTTACGAAAAAAATAAAAAACCTAAAATGTTGAAATTTAATAAGAATATTATTACACCGACTGTTCCCAGTCTACCTTTAGCTAAAGAACCAATAGTCCACAACCAATTTGGAGGCTCTTATAAGAGAGAAACATTGCCACGAGCGAAAGGGGGGAACAACGAGACTTTCAGAGCTAGAAGGCGACAATTTCTGGGTCCTGAAAACGTCAAATTCATAGACAGTCTCATCAGTGCCTAAAGATGGAGAGCAATGAGGAATATCTGAACCTTACAGAACCATTCATACTGGACGAATCAGTCGTCAGTTACAATTATCACGAGTACGGGGCAATAGTTGGTACGAACGTGAATACACCCAACAGCGAAATCAGAATTACGGTTAGAACCAAGATTTATTCACCCACCCGCACAAAAGCTACATTCACGTGAAAGTTGTTCTTGTCAAGAGTTCCGACAGTTCGGCATACGCCGCGACAGATAAAATTGCTTTGGTGAATAATGCCGCCGCATATTTATTTAGCATGATACAATATAAAATAGGCGACAAGACAGTCGACCAATTAAATATGCCCGGTTTTGCAAGCACCATTAAAGGCTTAGTAAGTTACTCTCCGGAGCAGCAAGCGGAATTGACCAATAGAGGATGGATTTTTGACTCCCATAATGCATCTTCAACAGACGATACTACGAATTTGATTCTGAAACACAAAAGAGACGTGCTCTTTTTCCGCAACCCGAAAGGCAGTTTTTCCTTCGCCGTGCCATTGTCCCACTTACTGGGGTTTTGTGAAGACTATACGAAAATTTTGTATGCTTGTCAACAAACGCTGGTGCTTATTTGATCATTGGAGGATAATGCCATATTCAGAGCGTCGGGGGTTGATGCTGGCAAGATAGTCTTAGAACTAATAACTTGGTTCCTCCCGCATGTGACTCCCTCCGATGGTCAAAAAAACAAACTGTACGCCATGGTGGATTCTGGCATCAGCGTCCCCCTCGCATTCAGACACTGGTACGCTGACCAGTTAGACCTTCCCACCTCGACAAGCTGCGCTTGGAGATTGCTTACCACTTCGGCTGTTGAACGCCCGAGGTGGATAGTAATAGGTTTTCAGACGGCCAGAGACAACGATGCGAAAAAAAATCCGGCAGTCTTCGATCACTGTAACTTTACAGACGTCCACGTAACGCTCAATTCCGAACGTTACCCTTTTCTCGATTTAAATTTAAATTTTCCTCAAGGTAACATTTCTAACTTGTATCAAATGATCGTAGATTTTAGGAAGCAGTACTACGGGTTGGGGGTCAGGTTCGTCTGGACCAGCTTATGAAGTCAATATGTTCTCGAAGAATTATCCTTTGGTTGCACTGGACGTTTCAAAGCAGTCTGAAAGATTGTCATCGTCAGTTATAGATTTGCAAGTAAAAATGCGGTTCGGAACCGCCGTCCCTTCAAACATGAAAGCTTTAGCTTTGGTTATTAGCGACACAATAATGTATTTGAAATTGGACAGGAGTAAAGTCGAGGTTTTGGTATGATATTTTATTTTTTATTTTTTTTTCATAAAGAGGAAAAATCATGTACAAAAACGTAGCAGTCTCTTTGACTCCCCATCAAAAGCAAAAAATGTTAAAACACGTCAAAGCTGGCAAAGTTCCTTCTTTCCGCCTTTCCAATTCTCAGCTAAAGAGAGGGAACGTGACGCTTCCACTCACTAAAACGCAACACGGTAAGGTATTGAAGGCTCGCAAGGCAGGTCGAGGACTGAGCTTGAAACTTTCTCGTAATCAAACTGGCGGCATAATTCCTCTCCTACCCGCCCTGGAGGTGTTGAGTGCCATCAGTGGTTTAGCTGGAGCAGCATCTGCAATCTCCAGAACCGTCAACTCGGCCAGGAATAACGCCAGGCAGCTGCAAGAATTGAAACGGCATAACGCTGCTATGGAGGCGCTCGCCATATATAGAAAGAAGGGAGCCGGACTTAAAAAACTTTAAAAAAAGAAGACGTCACAAAAAAGAAAAACTACCAAAAA
>JAHWFP010094053.1:0-16243 GCA_023313725.1 Lithobius niger | reverse complement strand
AAATTAATTAAATATTAATTAAATACAATATATTTATGTGCCAAAACATCAAATATAGTGGTTTCATAGAATTATTTCCTAATAATGTACTTTAATTTATGTATATTTCACGTTGTTATAAGCAAATTAATTAAAATACACAGATCTCTGTGACGAGATCGCGATGGGAAATCGTTTTGTATGCCAAAGCCCGTGAATAAGAGACCGTTTCAATGGTATCTTCGAAAGTATTTAGAAAACATCAACTCTGTTATTTGTTCTGCCCATCGCCATATGATGACAGACTTTGTTAAGCTCCTCGGCTTTAACAATCATCCACTTAGCCATCAAGAGTTGACAATACCTACCAAAACCTTTCGTTTTTCCCCTGTTAACTTATTAATAAGAAAATAAACAAAATTTAGTTGAAGCTTCTAGCGGTGCTGAAACGGACTTTCATTCAGGGGAACAATTAAACCTGCGTATTTTAATTAATTTGCCTATAACAACGTGAAATATACATAAATTAAAGTACATTATTAAGAAATAATTCAATGAAACCACTATATTTGATGTTTTGGCACATAAATATTACAATACATCAGTGTCCTCAAATGCTTCTTCGTCTACTATTGTATCATTTGACTTCAAGCAATTTGCCTTACAGTTCTTACACAAGAGTGTACATATGACGCCAGCATTTTTGCAAGTGCATCGTGATTTACATCCTGCTTTACAGCTGCAGCGGACAAACACTCTGCAACTATCCCATATTTCTGGAAGACATTTTCACAGTGGCTTCCATACGCCATCAGTTTTTACCCAACCCACTCTCAAGGAGGAGGTAAGACCGGATTTGCAATATCAGACTGTCCCCATACATGACCTCCCTGATAAGCAGCCCTTAGTATGGGCTGTTCCAGGGTAGCTGCAGTAGGAGGCACATTTTCTAGTAGTCTACCATTTGATGAAAACAATACTTTGACCCCGTCTTTGAAATTGGCAGGAAGGGGATACCCTCCTTTTCGGATGTTCAACTACATCTTGACAAAGTCCTGTGGTGATTTCCGACGCACGGTTGCATGATATGGACAATCCTAAGTTGTGATCTCATTAATGATACTTTTACCATGGGTTCTGCCATACGTAGACAAAGCCTTATAAACACAAAGGGGTGGTTCATACGTTTTCGTTTGCCTTACTTGATTTCCACGTAAAGCTTTTTTTTTTGTGATTGAAAAGTATAAGCTGAGCAAAAGCTGATGCTGGTTGGGTAGAGTTACTGTCTTTCACTTCAGTACTACCATAAAATAGTAAATTTAAAGTTGCAAGCAGACTTGAGGGTACTTAGGATTTCTTGCGTCAGTCTCAAAGCTTCCTTTGAAATTAGTAGCGTACTGAAACATCTCTTTTCTCAACTTCGTAATGAATCTTTGAAATGCTTTGGCATCAGCATCACTGTCTTCGAGCGTTACATCTTGGAAAATATATGTATTATCTCGGACTAGAACATATTCCTTGCTGGTCTTCTCAGCCCGAAGTTGAGGGAAATGGTAGAGAACTCTCTCTCTATATCTGGTTGTATAACATCTGGCTGTTCGTCCTCTCCTGTGAGCTCCACCAGTTTTGTCTGGTACATTTTAAAGATAACCTCCAAGGGAATATGTACTCAGGTGTCTTCACAAACTAGTTTATCACTTATAAATTATGCAACACGTGCAAAAACAACAGACTGACAGACATCGTCATCATGCTGTTGATTTTCCATTTCTACGGATCTTCTTATGTTGCGTAGGTTGACCATGCATCTGATATGGTACTTAGCTCCCAAAGCAATTACATCTGAACCTTCCATTATGCATATAAATTAGTGTTATCTAAAAGTGATATTTTTTCGCGAACGTATTGATCAACTACCATAGTTGCAACACTGATAAGTAGCTGATTCCAAAATGATTGCATAAAAAACAAATATTGTCTGTAAGTCTTGGAGACGGCATGGATGTTTGATGTATCTGGCGTGTGTCACTGTTGATGATTCTCCAGATGACTATGCTTCGTTTTGAACTGTTACTTCCTGATTACAGGACGTTGAACGTTGAACACCACGGTTCAGATTTTTTGTGTTGCACTAAAGTGCACATTGTTTATGCCAATGTGCCTAACGTTTTTCAAAGGTACGCAGTATCCCTACTCCTTTATCAAAATATTCACTTTTTATATCATTTGGTGAAATTCCAAGTTCTTTAAATTTCACCAAGTTATCTGATAGTGTAATATACCCTGCATTCTGTGGTTGTGGGTCTAAATGTTCAGCTGGACATACAAGGTCACCCGGTTGTTGGCACGAACAGCATTTATTCCAGTCGAGCAGTGTAGAAACTGTTTGTGGGGAGGCACGTTTAAGTTTCTTCTGCGTAGCCACCTCATTTATCAGTTAACCTGCTAAAATGGTAAGAAGACAGTGGTACGTTAATGAACGGTTTCTCACCAGAAACCTCGTAGATAACGACACCCTAACTGCTTATGTACTCCATTTTTAAGACTTAGTCCTCTATTTTGGAAAATGGCCGCTATATTAAATTGTAATAGACTTTAAAAAAATTTAAATACATACTTTTAAATGGTTGAACTTTCCGACCAAAAGTACTTTGAAAACGACACCTCTACTGCTTGTTCGTACTCTATTTTTAACTTTTAGTTCGCCATTTTGAAAAGTTGCTGCCATATTGAATTGTATTTGATTGACACGGCCTTTTAAACACTTCCTTTGAATTTTCTGATCAAAACACTTTAAAAAAGACACCTCAACTGCTAACGTACTCCATTTTTTAAATTCAGGCCGCTATTTTGAAAAATGGCCACCAAATAGAATTTAAACTGTTTTCTTTAAAATTAAAATACATAGGCTAGTTTTGGAAAAAGAAACATAATGAAAAAAAACACGTAAACTGTTAATATATGCCATTTTTAAGATTTAATCGGCCATTTTGGAAAATAGCCGCCATATTGAATTTCAATTGATTTTTTGGTGGGGTCCCTATCTAAAATGTCTTGAATGGACATAAGTTGAAAGTGTGCAAAGTGGCACCTTTTTATCACAAATTGCCGGATAGTTGCGCGAACAGACCCAACTAATACCAATTTATCCCTACTTATTTTGTTGAGCGTCACCCTCAAGGGCCTAATGACTCCTTCAGTTGGCTTACCAAGTCGTTTAACAAACTGAATATCATCTAAGCTGAGTACCATACCTGTTGCCTCTGACAACTTGTGAATGGCTACCTTGCGATTGTATTCAATTTTTTCATGCGGGATGTCAGATGAGAATTCAGCTATCCTGTACGCAATGATTTTTTCTTTCTTGAATCTCAGTCTTCTCTCTTCTTGATTTCTGCCAAAGTAGCTGCCAGACGCTCCCCAACATTTCCCTCTTGGTCTGCCTCAGTAGGGCAGGCTTTATCCTGTGTAGCTCCCAAGCCTTTCTGACCAAAAACTTCATAAAGTTTTTCGGTGACCTTTTGGCCAGCAATTTATAAATAATATTTTCTACTTCAGCTACCCGCCAACAGTACTCCTTCATACCAGTCTACTTTTTGAAGCTTTCCATTCTCAGCAACAACTGTGGCTTCAAGTTTATTAAGTCCGGATTCAAAGTTCATCATTGATTTGAGCATTTCTTTAGCATTCTTACATCGAGGGCTAACAAACCAGATATTACCTCCAGAGAAAATGAGGGCATCAAATATTTTCTTGTATAGTCCTGCTCACTTGTAGTGGTACAATGATTGGCAAAGGTCACACTGAACAGAATCCCTTTCACCTGCTTTGCATTGCTCTCTACATTCAGCAAAACGTAGGTCTTCCTCCATTTTCCACTCTGAGCGCGAGTGATCACTTTTTGATTTCGTTGCATCAAAGGAAATATCACCACAATCGCCTCTGAAACACAAAGACACGATGCCACTTCTAAACTTCCATGGTTGTAAACACGCAGCAGATTGAGAAAGCTGCGACGGCATTAAACAACTTCCGTAGACGTTTCAGTTCTTGTGTGGAAACCAGAACAAAACAATATTGTCACAATTTTCCACTGCAGTGAAAGGACATTAAAAGTCAGGCTGTTATTACATGCAAAAGAAACGAAGCCACTAGCCTTCAGGATCAGCCACTAGTAGTTCAGGATCAGAAGACAGGTGACCGCTTCCGTAAAAATGACGTTTGGTCACAAGTGTCGAATCGGTATTCAGTCGTATTCAGTCCACCTGACAATTAGTGATCCAGTACCATTCATTCAGTTGTTAAATACGACAATGATCGTACTCAAATAGTTCTTGAATTGTTCAAAAGCCAAAATACTACCTTCGTTAGTCCCAGTGAAAAACAATAAACTGCTGCCAAGAACGTCTTCAGGAGCGCCACTCAGTCATGTGGAAACAGCCATTATCGTCACAGGGTAGAATTACGTGGTAGAGTTAGTCATTGTCGATGCACACAGGTGAGTAGTTACCAGAGAAGGAATATAGTCCTGCCTGTAAGCAGCAATTTTTTCAAGAAAACTGACTGCACTTTGTGAGGGTAACAATCTCCCATGTATTTTATGTACACTTTTAGGAAAGGGTGCCCCCTGAAATCTATCCAAAAAAACTACATGGTGGCCATTTTTGTTTTAAAATGGCTGCTATACAGTACAAAAATTCAAAATCGTGCTGACGTATTTAAATTGGGTGTCAATTGCTAGATTTTAAGGTCTGCCGAATTCAAAAAAATACTGTGAAAAGGTGCCAGGACTCCACGCAACATCTATCTAAGATGGCGGCCAAAATGGTGGCAAAATTCAAGTGTTTTTCATAGATTTAAAATGTACTTATAGAGTAGGAAAAATTTTAGTTAGTCGTAAAAAAAGTGAGTTCATTTGCAATGACTAGTAACTAGAAAACACACCAGCTTAAATCCGCAGTGTAGTGTATTTGTAATTAGGAGTTAAACTGTGCCCGATTCTCTATGCTGTAGCACTGCATTTTTTTTCTTTAATTCACGACAAGTTACATCTTTAAAGTGATACGGTAGCAGTTCTAATTAAAATAAATGGATGTATTTATCCTTAGATATCAGGTGGAGATGTTTATTTTTCAACATGCATAATTGAAACGATTTATTGTAATTAAGAGCAGTTTATCTACGTTATAGTGATGTGAGTAGTAATATGGCACCCGAAATGGAGCGCAGTATGGTTTTCTGTTACGTTTCCTAACACAAATAGTGCTAAATTTGGGTGTACCTAGCTTTTCTGTAACTGATTCAATGCTAGCTAACTGATGTAATGCTAGCGGTGGTGGTGGTTGGGCTAACTGTTTTCAATGCTATTAGTGATGGTATCGCGCGCGCCCACTCTTCTCCCCGGCCCAGCCCACAGGACTGGGCCTGGGGTCGAGGAGTGTTATGAAATGACGTGTGGGAGAGGTTGCGAGATTGTAAATGAGTAAGAAACGCATGCCTCGAGGCACACGCTATCAAGGACCGTGGTAGCGTTCCTTATGTAAGCCTCAGCATGAACTTCCATGTTAAACGTCAAACTTAGAGCTCCTACAGTTTCGGCCAGAATTGACATAGACCAACGAATTTCGGTATTTGGGGTCGTGTCGCAACTATTTCACTGCATTGCAAATTTTAATGACAACAATCAAACCGTTCGGCGTCCACAGTATGGCCATTTGTTGTTATTGTTGTTCTTGTTGTTGTTGTTGGGACTCTTTGCCCCCACCTGGCCACCGAACCACTAAACCGATTTTCAAGTTCTATAGCTTAAAACGTAGGTATGGACAAGGCCTAGGGCCTTTTGCAGGCTATTTTAATGTGGCTACAATATTCTTGACACGGAAAGCCAAATGGGATAAAACTTTTGCTCTCACCTAGAGACCGAACCAATGAACCGATTTTCAATTTGTATAGCTTAAAATGTAGGTATTAACACCGAACAGGGCCTTTTGAACCCGATTTTGATGTGACTGTAGTATTCTAGTCGGCAGAGCAATTGTTATTGCATAGCACTGGGCAGAAATCATTAATGTACTCTTTGCCCTCACTTGGAGTTCGAACCACTGACCTGATTTTAGAGTTTTATAGCTTAAAACGTAGGTATGGACAAGGCCTAGGGTCTTTCACATGCTATTTTATGTACCTACAATATTCTTGACACGGAAAGCCAAATGGGCTAGAAATTTTGCTCCTACCTAGAGATCGAACCAATGAACCGATTTTCAATTTGTATAGTTTAAAATGTAGGTATTAACACCGACCAGGGCCTTTTGAATCCAATTTTGATGTAACTGCAGTGTTCTCGTCGGCAGAGCAATAATTATAGCAGAGCACTGGGCAAAAATCATTAATGTTGCTGTTGGGACTCTTTGCCTTCACCTGGAGATCGAACCACTGAACCGATTTTCAAGTCTATAGCTTAAAACGTAGGTACGGACAAGGCCTAGGGTCTTTCGCATGCTATTTTAATGTAACTACAATATTCTTGACACGGAAAGCCAAATGAGCTAGAAATTTTACCCTTACCTAGAGATTGAACCAATGAACCGATTTTCAATTTGTATAGCTTAATATATAGGTATTAACACTGACCAGGACCTTTTGAACACGATTTTGATGCGACTGCAGTATTCTCGTCAGCAGAGCAATTATTATTGTACAGCGCTGGGCAGAAATAATTAAGTGGAGTAACACATTTTGCAGAAATTTTGTAGAAAACATAAATTTGCTGCACAAGTCTTTCTTTACAGTAAAAATCGAACCAGCCATGGAACCTATGAAATACCCCAAAGTGCCTTCCGTTCCCCCACCCCGTGATGCCTCCCAGGTGTTTGGGCAACAAATTCTTGTAGGTCAAGCTAAAAACATGAAATTTGGTGCAAAAGTCATTCTTAGCAGCATAAAACGAATCAGCCATGGAAAAGACTCTCTTATAACAGATATTTTAAGGTGATTACAGTGTTCTTTTCTGTGTTATTCTTGCTGCAACAAGAAAAAAAATAAGGGATAATAGTATTAAAAAAACGCTTAAGCGTATAAAATATGGATGTAAGCCTTAAAAAACTTAAAGCCCTAAAGGAATAGATATTACAAAAAGACATGTAAGCCATTAGCGTCTCACTAACACGTGTAAAAGAAGCTCCAGCTTGTTTTGTGGGTCGCTGGAGATTCTTTTACACGTATTAGTGCGACGCTGATGGCTTACATGTCTTTTTCTAATATCTGTTCCTTAAGGGCTTTAAGTTTTTTAAGGCTTACATCCGTATTTTATATGCTTAAGAGTTTTTTAATACTAATTGAGCTATGAATGAGGATGTTGCGAGTAGCAATTGTGAAGTCGAGTATACTGGCTCGGTGAGAGGAAATCATTGTCGGAGATCTCACCTCTCAATGTGCGCGAGAAAGACATTAGTTCAGAGCTCCCACACTCATCCACGGACCAAACTGTTCTTTCCCTTCCTACGGGTGGTGTTTTCCCTTCCTATAGGTGGTGTTTAACACCATGTAGGATTGAGAAAGATGACAGTGTCCTTCGTATCGTGGTCCTTTGTTTTTTCATATTTTATTACGTGTGTAAGTCGGAATCACTCCTCCAGGCTAGAGGCTAGATCCTGTTATATAAAGGCACAAACACGAGCTGGAGTTTAACCTCGAGAACTAGATGAGCGTGACACAATACTAAAAGTGTACACGAGCTGGAGTTTATTATCCAGAACTAGATCGACTTACACAATGCTAAAAAGGTGAACACGAGCTGAAGTTTATCCTCCAGAACTAGATCAAGTTACACAATACTAAAAAAGGTGTACACGAGCTGGAGTTTAGGCTCTAGAACTAGATTCCGTTACACAATACTAAAGAAGCAGAGTATACTTCCCGACTAACATCTCTCTCTCTCTTCCCCTCTAGTAAGTAGGGCTTTACACGTTTGTTGACAGTCGGCATCGACAAAAGGCTCAGTCGTATTCCATTTAAAATGTTTCTTTACGAATCTTACGACTCGGCGATCGTTAATGTCTTTCGTCAGGGGATTAAACTTATCAAGAACGCGGATCATGGACAGCCCATTCGTCTTGTGGTATAAAAAGTACAGGCAGTATTGTCCACATACGACGTTGCAAGGCCCCTACAAGGTTGAACGACTGTAGGTTTTGAACATAGAATTCTTCTTGAGAAAACGTAAAATATGAACGTTTCGAGGTTTTAAGCCGTAGCTGTCGAAATAGTCCACGCTCGCTTTCCTTCTGTTGAAATAGATGGCGACCCAGTGGCTGCCGGGTTTCGTCGCAGGGTCCAGGTTGACGATGTAAGCTTCTCGGGAGGGTGTCCCGGGTAACTGGTTGGAAGCGTACACGCCTCCGAAACGAGGACCGAGCTTGTTGTGGCGTCTAGCAGCAGCCCTCAGTTCGTGGGTTTGCATGGTTGTTTTTTAGTGTTCGTATAGCACATTCTTGGCCTGATCTATCTTGAGAACGGTTTGGTGGACCATGTACATCACCAGGTTGATGGTTTCGGTGAGCACTTGCTTGAACGTCACGTCAAATCTGAGAGCTCCCTGCCTACTAAGGTTATGGTGGCACTGTCCTTGGCTTTTGTCGGAGGTCAAGTCGAAGGTGTATAGACAATTGCGTCGAGGATAGTCGGCATATGTGAAACGAGGCGGAAGTCAGTTTGGCGTGCGATTGGAAGAGAGAAAAATAGTTTCTCACGTACAGATCGTCGGTGTAATCAGGCTTGTAGGGAATAGCCGCAATCGTTTTTCCATCCACCTGCAGGGCAAGATAGTTGACGTTATGGTGATGGAAATTAAACGGGTTCGTGGCGTAAGCGCCGTTGAAAGCGTTGTTCGAGACGAAACCCAGCAGGCAGAAGGACGGTAGGTTTCCGAGCACGACATTGTCGAGATTCCCCTGACGAGACCCGGTGGCAATGGTGAAAGTCTTGACCTCCACACGACGGATGAGGTACTAGGCCGTATTGGTTTTGAACGCCTCCGAGAAGCTGATGAATACCGAGGGCGATGGCACGACTCGTCACTCGTGATGTTAACTCGATAGTCTGGATTAGGCTCTGCAGTCATCAGGCAGAAGGCATCCTTGCTTTTGGTGAGTTTCACTCTCAAGTCGACGTTGAGTAGCAGTCAGTCTTGCTGGAAAGGGTCGCTATGGGGTCTGCCGTCCCCACCTTGCTGGATTTGACGAGGCTGTTGCGATACACGAAACCGAGGTTCTTGGCAGCGTTCGTGATGTCGGCCTCGCCAAAGGATCCGGCAACTGCTTTGCAAGGTGGTCATTTTCGCTATCCGCACCACGGCTCAACAGAGTCTCCAGATAGCTGCGATAGGCGTTCCCATTGTCCGAATTGGCTATTTGCTTGCTGCTCACTTCGCAGTCGCACTGAGAAAATAGAGAGTGTAGGAGTAGATTCACGGGTGCTACGGCATTAGCAGCGGTCAACGTGTCGATGTCCCCTTGACCACTTTGCATCGAATGTGGAAGTAAGACTGGCTCAGGTCTAGCAAGCAGTCGGCAGCTCTGGGCACTACAAATTCGATGGGGGCGCCGTCGCTTAGAGTGGCTAGAGGATGGTAAGCCACTGAGGTGTCGTTGTTCACGGTAACCTGCACCAGAGGCACGGAGAACAGTTTTCTGAAAAGGCCCCCGAAAGACCCACCCATCTGCATCTTCCATCTAGTCCTCTTAACCCTCCTCTTTTGTCCTCGCATGATCAAGGACATCGTCTGAAATGTAACGTTACACTAACCTCTCCCGAGCGGAATGGCACTTTTCCCCCCATGTCCATCATTAAGTAGACCCTCACCGTTTCGAAATTGCGCCTAGCGAGAGGACGATAGTAAGGCTTGGTGAAGATTTCGTGCGTTTTGTCCTCCTCAGCTATTCTAACTACCAAAAGCAAAGGAGCCAGAACATCTCCCAGAACAGTCTTGTTCACGATGTCGGTGTATACAAAAATGCTATTCAGAACACCTTTCAAGGCAAGTCGCTCCTTGCCCACTTTGAAAGACGTGATAAATTTGTCGGTGTCAACGAGAGGAAAACCGAGAGTCTTCATCAACGCTTTGTCGATCATGAGGCCCATTATTTCTATGCCGGTGTTACGTTTCTCGGGGGATAACACTTGGTTGGGCATGATGAGACTAATCACGTTCGTTCCCGAGTTGTAATTAAATTCCGGATACTGTTCGACATCGATCTGTCTCGCATGAGGCGGTTTAGTCTAGCCACGATCTCCTCTCCTCTACTTGGGGTAGATAGACGGGCATAGTCGAAAGATGCGTGAGGTAGGACAGCCACCACCCTGTCGTTGAATTGGTCGTTGATGATTTCTATAGGCACAGGCCCTCCTCCGTGTTTCCCATGCGGGTCCACGAGGACGTCGTAATAGCTCTCTTTGAACCTTCCGCCTTTTCTTTCCAATCCCAGAAACACGGACAGGCTGTAAGAGAAGCAGTCTGGCCCCCGTGTGGAGTTTGTTGACGATGGTGACGAGCTGCTCGTTCTCGTCGTAGATGAACACGACGAGCGGCTGCACGAGAGCCCTGACTACCCAGAGGTTGAGAAATTCTACAATGTTTTTCATCCTGTAATTCACCATGTCGACCCCCACGACGACCACGTCCTGGTCCAGCCTCTTATCCCCAATTTCCAATCCCGTTTTGGAGGCGGCGTCGGCAGCTTCGGTTTCCGAATAGGCGTCGATATCGAACCTGGGAAACTTGACGTAGGTTCGCGTTTCTAGCTGCAAGTTCATGATGCTCTGTTCCATCACGTTGTTCCAGTTCCTGATGAATTGTACTTCGGCGAGGCCCACGTCCCAGTCGCCCGTCAGGCTCACTCTCTGAGCTAGCTTGGTGGTGTAGTCAATCAGGGAATTGTTCGGAAACAGGTCCAGTCAGGCGTTCGCTGGCAAAGTCATGTAGAAACAATCTCCCTCCATCACAGTTTCTTCAAGTCTCTGGTGGGGATCCAATGATTGTGGGAGGCATCGTAACCCTCGAATTGAACGTAGTACTTTTTCTTGCGTCCTTTCCCTCTTGTTTTCAGGACCTTGTCTACCCGATGATAGTCCGAACCTTCCTTTTTAACCACTTTCTGAAGTTCGTGCAGGCAGAATCATCCGTTGATTGTTTTCCCATTGTAATCTTTCAGTCTCGCCGTAATTTGCCCCAACCCTCCTTTAGATACCAGAACGTGGGTTATGAAAAATATCTCTCTGGACCACATACCTCGATAAGCTTTGTCGAACTTGCCCTTCGCGATGGATATGCTGACTTGGTCTCCCACAGCCAATGGGACTTTTTTCTTCTTCACGGCCCTAGCCATATCACGACCCAATTTCTTCAAGTCTCCGCCGTAGGTCTTAAGCTAAGATATAGTTACAACCAGTTTTGTGCACAAATAAAAACCACACTACGTTTCGGGAGGACAACCTCCCGTCTTCAGGGAAAAATAAACCACTAAAACATTTTAAAAATTCATGGCAGTATCTGCCGAGTCACCAAGTCTATAAAAACAAACCATTCAGGCATGGTCAAGGCCTAAAACATTAAAATTATTAAAAATATTAAAAATATAAAACATACCAAATGAGACCAAATGATACACCATGTTATTGCATGGTCGCCCGGAAGTAGAGTGGCAACAGAAGGCAGTGATGTCACGTGGTTCAGAATACTATGGCCTGGTGCAAATTATATAGGGTGGTTCGTCAGACGGCTGCCATGAATACTGCCATGAATTTTTTTAATGTTTTAGTGGTTTATCCCTCCCGAAACGTAGTGTCCTCCCGAAACGTAGTGTGGTTTTTATTTGTGCACGAAACTGGCTGTAACTATATCTTATCTGCAAAAAGTGCTGTAACTTCTCAAGTAGGTCTTAAGCCACAGACACTTGTGGTCATTGTGATTGACGTCGTCGGGAGCCATTTTCGTTCTGGAGTGCATGCTCTTGTTGTAGCTGTCCACGATCTTTTGAATCATGGGCACGTACTCCAAGGTCCCTTTGGCGGTAAAGTGTTTGTGTAAAAGACTCTTCAAAATTCTCTGGAAGCGTTCAATCTTGGACGACTTCACATCTTCATTCTCGGTGGTGTAGAACTTGATGTCGAGGTCTTCGAAGAGATCCTGGACCGCTCGAGCTCGAAACTCTATGCCCTTATCTGAAGTCAGAAAGCTAGGAGTGGAAGGCATGAGTCGAAACATCTTTTCAAAAGCACTAACCATTTCAGTCACCGATTTTATTTTCAACATTTCTAGCTAGACTTTGCGACTGAAACCGTCCATACAAGTGAAAATGTATCTGTACGGTTCGTTGTAGCATTTCAGGCTGATCATGTCGCTGAGATCGCATTTTCCATTTGACTGGCAACTTCTCCCGTAATGATCTTGTTCCTGAGAAATCTACCTGACCGCTTTATGGATGGTGTGAGCATCCTGCCGCTCCAATCACTCCTTGATCCGATCGAGATCGTATTTCTTCCCGTCCTTCTTGGCTCTGGCCAGCAGCTTGGCCGCCGTGCCATAACTGGAGGGCTTGCCCAGATCGTTGTAGTAGATCGCTTGTTCAGATATTGCTCCATGGTTTCCAGTCTTGAGGATATTTGACCCTACTACTCCTCCTCAGTATGGGTGTCGAATAGACGGGCCTCTTCTTCTGTTCCTTCTTGAGCGGTGTTATGGGAGAGAGCACGGACGGTGTCAGGAACGGTGGAGAGAGGCTAGTCGTGGGACTTAGCAAGGTGCTGGCGGTGACGGTAGAGGGAGTCGTCGTCGTTGTTGTAGCTGCGACTGTGGCTGCGCCAGCGGTCGGAACGGCCGACCTGGTCCTAAACTGCTCCACGAAAGCGTCCTTCTGCTGTTCCAACTGTCCTATAAATTTCGCCTTGTAATT
This sequence comes from Lithobius niger, assembly GCA_023313725.1. NCBI lineage: Eukaryota > Metazoa > Arthropoda > Chilopoda > Lithobiomorpha > Lithobiidae > Lithobius > Lithobius niger. Next base: position 3,317 of record JAHWFP010094053.1, on the reverse strand, counting down.
GAGAGGCAGACTGTCGTTTCTCAGGATGGCATCGATCTGAGTCTGTATGGCGATCAGTTTTCCATAGAGAGCTCCATCGGGCAGGTATTGAAATCCGTGAGGCTGAGCGGCCAATGCTAGTGAGGCATTCTCCATCGGCGGGCGACTTATTATTGATTCGTCTTCGGGCAGGAGCACCATCTTCCATAGCAGACTCATTCTTCTTCTTTACTTGTTGTACATGCCTCCCAAGAGGGATATAGCCGCTGGGACGAGGTATTGGATGAACCCTCCCGACTGCACTAGAGCTCGCTTTCTAGCTTTAAACGATGCTTTAGCCGATGAGTCTGATCTGTTTCTTGTATCTTTTTAACTTAGTCCTGGCTGCAAGGCTGACGGGGAATCGATTGTTGAGAAGATTCAAGGCTATTTCCGACAGGCAGTCGATCTGAGACTTGTCGGCGTTCAGTAGAGCCGCTCGCTGGCGTTTGTTGATCCTGCACAACGTCTGTAACAGAGCGCTGTGCTTGCGTACCCGTTCCATCTTGCGTCCTCAGAGCGAATAAACAATGCAAGGAGCCTCGTTGGGAAATATAGACGTCCTGAGTCTCGTCAGGTTGTGGGACTTGGAGTGCAGGTCCACCAGTAGGTAACCGAAATCTTTTAGACCAATGGCGTTCTCGTAAGCCTCCAAGAACTGTTTGGTCTTGCCGGGGTAAACTTGCGAAGCGAAAATGGTTATCTGTCGTTTATCTCTCAGATTGCGCAACAGGACATAATACTTACTGTTGAGCGCTATGGGTCTCTGGTTCTTGCCCTGACAGAACAGATTCTGAGTCAAGTAGCAGATGTTGAACTAGTTGTGATGGCCGAAACGAATGAACCAGTCTGACATGTTACAACCTTCGTTGCTCACGTTCTCCATTTGGTCATCGAGGATCATGAGTTTCTCTACCGAGGCATTGTATAGTTCGGGTGGCATGAGAAGTCCCTTGTGAAATCGAGTCTTGTCCCTGTACTTCCCATCCATGGCTGGTAGTTGTTGTAACACCAGTGTGTCTGTTTGATTTTGACATCCGTCATCTCGTCCAACTGATCTATCAGTTTCAAAGTCCAGTTTCAAAGTTTTGCCCGAAGAAGTGGTGCCAGAAACGATAGCGTTGAACGGCGTTCTAAACTGACGACGTTCTACGACGAGGGCCATTGGGGAGAGAGAATGAGGCTGAGAATGAGTAGGAGAGACAGTAAGAGATGATGAAACGAGTAAGGCCTAACCTAGTCTTCGAATGAGCGAGCTACCTATCCGCTTTTTCTTTTAACACCCCCACATCTCCCGGGGAGGGGAGGGGGGCCTCCGAAGCACCCTTCGCCCAGGCCTGAGGGTGTTGTTCTAGGATAGAGTAGAATGAACGAAATAAAAGTATTCCAGAGCGGCTTCTATGATGGGTAGACAGTTTTGATGTAGTAGATTTCCCATTTCATCGATCGATCTCGTAATCACCGAGCTTCAACAGCAAATGGCACCATTCCCTGGCCGAATAAGACAAGCAGTGATCGTACAATGGTTCGCAAATAGTGATAAAGTGTGGCATAGACTTTAACCCATCCTTTTCTAGGAAGGGATAGAGCTCGTGCCGGTTCAGGGAAGCTAGCACGGCATCATCTTCCACCGATTGATGGCCGGCACGGCACTCGAGCAAATCTCGGCCCAATTGTGCTTAGAGGAACAGGAAGAAGGAAGAGGAGGATCGGGCCTGTTGAGCAGCACCGATATGAAATTCAAGATCAAAAACAAGGCGAAAATAAAATTTCTACCCAGCTTGACGTAGGAATGTTGATTAAAATGGGCAACGCTGACATTAACGCTTGCCATGGCGAAGGGAGGATGAGCGACTGAACAGTTCAGTCAGGAAGCCTCGTATTTTATAGAAAACTTTAATGTGGGAGGGGGGAAGGCGAACGAGTGTATTCGTCAGGCATTATTCTTTTGGTAAGAGTCAAGATATAAGATTTCTCCTTGCAGAGCTGCCTGCGAGGAAATGTGAATTTGTAATGACTGGTCATGCGATGATGCAAGATTAGTAAGAAGCCTGGTTCCGTAGCGGCAGTGAAACAAGGTCTGGTAGGAGCGGTCCCATTGTGTTTCATAGTGATGGTCCTAAGTCCCAAGCACAAGATGGCTACCGGAGCATCTCGATCGAAACCTTCGGTAAAGTTGAAGCTAAACCTCGGCTTGTAATCGAAACCGGTGAGAAAATTTTCCACCTTCACATGGTTAAAATAATTCAAAGTCAATTTACCGACGTAATCTCTCACTTTTTGTAGTAGAGGTGTCATGGACAATACATTTTTTCCAGCCACTCCACCATCGCTATAGTTGCCAGCCAGGTACGGGATTGGATAATGGTGAGGGCCCACAACAACCTTGCAAGGGCCTGAGAAGACGGTTTCATCATCCAATAAGCCGATCAAACGACGAACTTGTTGTTTATTGGCAGCTTTTTTTCACCATGGTGAGAGTGTGCATCTTCCAAATATTGAATGTGCTTGAATTCGACCTTGACTGCCATTTTATTAAAGATGTCGGAACTAGACGTTGCCATCCTAAGTTAGAAAGGAATAGGGAAAGAAAACCGGATAATGTTGGGAGACTGTTATAGGCTAACTATCGTTTCTCCTTCTTTTTTTATAAGTTAGTTCTTTAGTCACTGCGACGCATGGGCAGGGATTGGAATTTTTAACGAGATTGGACTTCAATTTAAACACTACATCAATTGCTGGGACGGCTCTGTATGCAAAATTGGGCGAAAAATCGAAAAATTCCTCGCGAGGTTTTCGCCCTAATGCTAGAGCTGCAAAAATATTCGTTCTGAAAGCATACTTGTCCAAATGCTCCGCATATTCGTTGACATGGCAGAATTGAAAATCGTCGTTCAAAACATGCTTTATCTTGTATAGATTTTCTTAATACATGAAGGCCAGTTCTCTCTACCAACATAGCAAGCTTGGAACCGATGACCATCGACTGTAGACTATGGAAAAGGGAGATTGTCTTTCCATTCCATGACTCCTTCAATAACATCATAGATTCTGCAAGCTTCTTCGGTGTCGAATAATTTGTAAACTTTGAGAGTGCCATCAACCCGCAATCTTTCGAACCATTTGGCATCGGAAGTCATTAGGAAGGCTGGACTATAGCAGTCTAAAACAAACAAGGAGAAAAACAAACCTGAGATCATTCTTAAGACCTGCAAAGACGCTTTCTCATACTACTCATAAAACGTAAAGTCTTGGATTTTGTTCTTAATCTAAACAAAATGAATGGAGCTAACGCTTGC
>JAHWFP010094004.1:0-19096 GCA_023313725.1 Lithobius niger | reverse complement strand
TGAGTGACAGATTTCTAAGCGAAAAGTAAAATAGTCGAGTTAACGTCTTGTTTACTTTTGCTAAGGTTATCTCCAGACGGAGAGGGATAATTTTGTGGGTTACTATGTCACGTGGCGTGAGGCCAGGATTCTACCCGCCCTAGGCCACGTGATCGTTTTTACGCCCTCCCTCCCTCCCTCCCCTACCCACTTGTGGTCCGGTGCGGTCAACAAGACTCCCCCCACCTCCCTTCCCCTGGTTGTCCACATGGTTTATAAATAGACCTTTATACCAACCCGTATCTAAAAAAAAAAAAGATCCGGAGCGTTCTTATTTTACGTGTTATTTATTTCTTGCTTCGGGAACGTCTAAAAAAAAAAAGCACCTCATCCCCCAACAAAGAACCAACCAGACGTTGTACCAGACAAACAAGAAAAGAAAGAGTTGAGACGTCGTCGACAATCTAAATGGAATAGACACGTGTCACAATGGCTTTTCGTTCATTAAACGAGTCGACTCAGCACGGGACAAACTTCTCCTTTCCGTTTGCTGTGACGCACTTCCCCCACGTTCCCCCTTCCTCCTTTTCTTTGGTCGCCCTTTCGTTCGTTCTCCTTCTTCTCCTCCTCCCGGTTTTATCAATCTTGCTGCGCTTTCCCTCCCCCAAATGACAAATTGAAAGCTTGAAATATGGCCCCCGGCGGTGGTGACAGGGAGCGTGTGCGCGCGGGTGTGTGTGTGTCACGCTCGTGAGTGTCACACACACACATACACGCACACACACACTAGTCAGAGGCATACAAGTTACTGCAGCAGCTACGACTGTGGCGACTTCGTCGGCAGATTCGGAAAACGGAACGATATGGTGAAAGGACCGTTCGCGCCAATTCCAACTGGGTTCCTTTTGCCGAAGGCGTATAACTGCGGTGTGATATTGCGGCATTTTTAATGAGGACGCGGTTCGCTCTTTTCGTTTAAACTGTATGATGCGCCGCGTGCTTTCAGAATTCCACGCAGAATGGTTCTGTTGTCGGTGCATTCAACGCACGATGGATTTTCAGTTGGAATTGAGTTTGTTGTCTCTTGTGCCCGTACCCACCACTTCTCTGAGAGAGGTGCCCAGAGAGGTTCCAGAGAAAAAGGGGGCAGAGAGGAAGGGGTTATTGAGGGGGCGACTCCTCACTGACAATGCAGGGAGGGGGTGGGAAAATATTGATAATGCAACAACATCAACCACGAAACTAAAACCCAGCACAACTCGTAAACAATACCCATTTACCATTACGACGATACAAAATACACAGTGCAGCCAGTGGCGTAACTAGTGGGGGGCAAAGGGGCGATTCCACCCCTCTGTAAGATTTTGAAGGCTTATTCGGCAAATTGGCCAAGTCACTTTTTGCGTAGCTGAAAAATTATTTACCACCAGATGGTTGCATTTTGAGGGCAAAGACGCAACTTTCATCTTAGCTCATTTAACTTCTACTGTTTCTCCTTTAAATCACTAAAATAACCACGTAACAAATGGAGAAATACGAAAATAGCTCGTTAATTGATTATTGGTCGATGAATTCGATTTAACTCACGTTAGCTCTTTTGTTTTTACAACTGTCCAAAATGTAAATATTGTAATAGACAAGTGTTTTTTGCCGGACTGGATTGCCTTTTTAATTGAAAAATCAAGCTCAGACGTAGTCCTACTGACATTCACGAAAATCAGTACAGTAAGAATTACTAACTCCATATTTTGCTTAAAATTCCCAACATTTCTAACAAGCCATAATGAGAGTTTAAAAAATAAGTATCTAGTACGAAAATCTGAAAGATTTACATTACAAACTTTTTTACGCGCATAATGCGGTAAGTAAAACTGGTTTCATTAAAATGTTTCCAACGGCAATTTACAAGGACAGAAAATGCCGGAAAATAGCAAAAAAGCGTCAGCTTTCCCGGTTGGGGGAGCTCACGACGCTCCTCCAGACCCTCAAGCTGTTATTTGGTTCTCCATCCAAACCATTCGGCTAAATGCTTAGTGTTGCCCCCTCTGTACAAAACACTAGTTACTCCACTGAGTGCCACGCACAAAGGCGTACACAGAAGATAACTAGATCTTGTTGGTAACAGCAATCCGTAACGGTTTGATTTTGTTTTTCTGTTTTTTTTTTGTGTTAACGGTTAAACGCTTGCTTTCCATTAAAAGGGACTGAAGTTACTTTGGAAAAAAATAAATAATAAAATAAAAAAAATTATCTGAAAGAGGTAAATGGCTGTGACAACTAAACTTTTTCGTTTTTTTGGACCTCACTCTGTGACTACATGTCTGCATGATTTTTACAAAGATTTTTTTTTATTTGTCTGAAAAATGGTGATCAATGCATTCAGAAAAATTATATTTATAGAAAAGGTCTAAATGGGTGGAAAAATGAAGTCTGGGGACCACCCTAGAACCAGGGTTCGTTTGCTAGCTAGAAAAAACTGGAAAATATGGAATTAAATTATGCCTTTCTCCAGGCTTTGAACAGTAAGGAATTCATAGGCTACAGATAGTAAATTACACGCTGGAAAAAACGTGGAATTGATTTGCTGAAGATAACGTTCAAGGAATTATATAGAGATTTGTTTAAAATATATTTATATATAGTTATATATACTAACTATAGAGCAGTGACATTTGTCGCCTTATTGGCACCAGTATGGGTTTTGGAGGGCATAACTACAAGGTGCACTACATAAAAATGGAGGGGAAAACAACGGAAGAGCGGATTTCTTAGGCTTAAAATAACGTTGTTTTCTCTAACTACAAAAATCGCGCGTTTTAGGTCTAAGAAATCACTCTTCACAGCAACGACTTCAGTATCACGCCCTTCTGTTTCTCTCTGCAGTGCCCCTTGCAGCTAACCCATTAAGGCACCAGCATAGAGTTATATACAATAATACTACGTCGTGTCACTGCTCTATAGTTGAAAAAAATTGCACACAACACCGGCAAATTTTCCCTGTGTATCCGACATATCCGACAAAGTCTGTTCCCTTTCTGGGCGAACCAATGTCAGTGAATCTGGGGAAATGAAGCGTAATTTTACACCCCCCCCCCCCCCCCATTGCAACTATATTTTTGGGGGCCCATTCTGATTTTGAGGATATTTTTTCATAAATTATTAACCACACCTTCTTTTTTTTTTCACAAACTTTTCCATAGATCTTTAGGGATTTTAATCAGTCCCGTGGCAGGCATGGGTTAGGTTGTTACGGATTTGAGGGAATTTAAGGCCATTCGGAAATACGTGACCTTTACTGCTATTTGACGAATTCTGGTTACTTTTTTTGTTTGTGAATTACTTATAAGCGCTAATCAGTGAAAGTAAATTTTAAAAAGGCCGGTAGGAAATTTTTTCTAACGTGTATACACAAGTCGCCCGAATTTGTCACCCCTGTTTGTCATTATAAAATTCCTATATTTCTTCTATAATTTTGGACAAATTTCCTATAATTCCTACAATTTTACACTTGAATGTGAGTGTGGTCAGTCTGGGAATTTGCGTTAGTAAACTCACCAGATTTCAAATCTAAATTTTAACCAGGGGCATTTACTTTGTTCGAACATATCAGCAGTCTATCGTACAGTAAAACTGGGATCGAACATTATGCATGTGACCCTTTTTTTTAAGCTAGCTTACCCCCCTCCCCCAATACCCCGAAACCCCCTCCTTCAAAATTGATCTCGATCATTCCTCAGTAACCCTACCCGCCCTCGTCGAGTTTGAAGCTGACTCTCGTTCCATCGTGCGCCAACCATACACTAACCCTAAACGCTTAATTAGCAGTCTTTTGCTTTGCCGCCCCGAAGTGGGTCAATGAGATCCCGTGGCAAGCTGCCCATTTTGTGCCCTATCACTCCATCTTCTGCCTGACTATCTTTCTATCAGTTCACATTTACAAGAAGGAGCTTACGTAAAAGAGAAAAGAAGAAAACGAATCGGCGAGGCGATGAAAAGGCTTAGCGGGAAAACAAAAGGGATTTGCACGTCCCTTCCTACCGCCATCGATCGTTTGAAATCTTGTTATTTTGCCTGTTTTGCTTGCGTTCTCAGCAACACAAATTTAGCATTTTTTCTTTGTGTTTATTTCTTTCTTTCTTTTTTTTTTTTTTTTTTTGCAAAAACGCGCGCGATTAGTCGAAGTGCCGATTTCCGGAGATTTGTCAGTTCAAATAAAAAATAAATTAGATGATACCAAGCTGGGTTGATAGCTAGTTATGATGAGATGATGAAATAATACCATACGGAAATTGGTCGGGATGCGGAGAATGCTATGTAGTAAGGTAAATGAAGCAGGCAGTGTGTATCAAGAGTGGTTATGTGAAAGACAACTACGAAAACGAAGAAACATAATGGAGCCAACATTGTGAACAACTAAGAATGACAAGTGAGCAGAAACTTTACGACGAAAAAATCACGTACCATCTGAACCCGGGTCTTTGGCTTGGGCCCAGTGCATCCACTTTTTTTTCCCTGTGCAAAATTTTTTTTCTTTTTTACGTCGCTTATTTAATTTCCTTTCATTACACCATTAATTTTTAACCTATCCTAATTTTTAAAAGAAATTATGAGCCTGTTTCAATGGCAGAGGAGTGCCACCAGCTGAAAGAGAAATTCAAACGACTACTTATTTTATTAGAAATAGTCCTTCTGCCATTCCTGCCAGAAGTGATGTGTATGAAATGGACCTGTAAAAATGAGTACTCCCACAATTTCCGTGATTTTAGCCTTAATAATGGTCATCGTGGCTGAGTTGTGAGAGTTGCTCAGCCTGGTTGCTGGAGGTTGGCGGATCTGGTCGAACCCCTGGAAAGGGGACCTTGGCAATGTCCCGGCCAGGGTAGCGTGAGAGGCTACCATGCTCCTTCAGCGGCTATGGGAACTATTCTGGCCAATTCTGGACAATCTTTCGCCCCCTACGATGATCGGAGGTTTCCGTGATCGAATCCCCGGGTTGGCACCTCCCTTTACCAGATATTTCTTCTTCTCTAAAAGTCTGGTAATGTTCAAAATTCAGCCATACAAGCATTAAGTTGCTTCGGCTGACTTAAGGCTCAAAGAAATTAATTAAAAAAAAAAAAACTAGCAATAGACGAGAAATAATTACTAACCAAATTATAAATTGGGGTTAGGTAAGGGTTTAAAATGTTTACACGGGTTTGTTAGAGGAAAAGTTTTTCGAGGGCAACTTAAAAACGAAAATTTAAACATTTTTCTAAGGCGTCCACTATCTTGATCTCCTAAACAGGAAAATAAAAAAAATGAATAAAAAAAAATACTTGCTTCTTTTAAACTCCTGGGAACGGTGTCAGCGGCTCACCGCCCTTCCGTATCCCTTCCACTTTGGTGGTGAAATAAACTGTAATTTATTTATTTATATTTATTTATTTATAGAAGATCGTGAGTCAATAGAGAAAATTGCAACTTGCAAAATAAAACACACAATTTCATCATTTTTAATTCGACGTGTCACACGTCGAATTAATGCGGTTGTGGCCAAAAAACGGGGGTACCCATTTTACGTCAGCGACATCTCCATCTCCTTAAAAGCCAGGCACATTTGTTCAATTCTGATCCGACGAAATTCAAGTATGCGGGTGGGTGAGTTGCAGTGCGCCAGTACACAAGGTATTATGCTGTAGTTAATTTAGTTAGGCCGGTTTTAGTTCGCTAACCTCTAAAAAGGTCTCTGAGCGAAAAACCGTTGTCAAATAGTACACGATCAGTGGCTGACGTCAGCGCTTCCTCAGCGTAAAGGTGTGCGTTCAACGAAGATCATACGAAAAATTGCGGCGTGTAACTGCGCATTTCGGCAAGTCAGCTCTTCAACATTAGGCTTAGGCTATTGTGTACGTCGAGATGGCTCATCTCGTATGGCGCAGAACAACTACAAAGTGAGTCATCACTTACCTTTACGGTGTTCTGGATGGTACACCGAATTTCTATGATTGAATCTGGACGGTACAATGAATGCGATGCTCGTATAAAACTTTTGCTGCTTATTACTGCGCCATTCTCACTGCTTTTCGGGTGCGATATATTACAGTATTTTATTACGCGTATTTGTGGTGTTGTTTCCTATTGAACGAGTGAGCAAAGCGAATGATGTCTTGTTTTCACAGTGGTGGACTGGCCAGAGGGAGGGAAGGGCGGGATATTCCTAATGGCCTCTGACTTTCAGATTTTTTTTAAAATCCGTAACAGGAAGACTCACGTAAGTTTTATTGGTTCGACATTAGTTTTAACCACAGATTTAAAATTACAAATAATAATAATAAAGATAATTATAAAACGCTAGTAAAACAAGTACTTCGTATTGAGTAGCCTAACAAAAATTGGCCACAGAAATTGCAGTGTTATATTCAATGTGGACTTAGTCACAATTTTCGTGTGAAAAAAAAAAAAAAAAAAAAAAAAAAAAAAAAAAAAAAAAAAAAAAACAGCGCAATATGATTTCTCCTACTCCCCCCCCCCCCCATACCAAATTACCTGCTGAATTTGTGAAATATGGTGTTCGAAGATTTAAAAAATGTAAAAGTCTGATGAACAAGAACAACGGGTACGGGAAACTGTAAAACAACGAAGCTTTCAGTTTGTTTTTTTTGTAAGAAAACCAATATCAGCGTCCTATGAAAACTTATCTGGTCAGTGATTGCATCGTTGCACACAAGATTCTGGCTCATTTGCCGTATCGTAGTAGCATAGCAAACGTTACGAGACAATTTTTTTTAATATAATGTGCAATATAGTAGATATTCTTCAGTACACCATGCATTTAGATTTTTTAGTAGCGTCCTGTTGGTATGTCTGCCGTTCAAAGTTCATACGTCAATTACAGATATTTATTATTCTACCATACGACACGTCGAATGGCTAATGCAGTGTTAGTGCATCTTGTTACCTCTTTCTCTGTTCAATGTGTTTCCCCTTGGAAGAGCATTTTTCCCCTAAAAAGGGAAAAATTCCCTGTAAGTGGAAGCACTGCTTGGGCCGTCAATGACCTCGACACTAGCACAGGCACCCTCTGGCCTCAGTTTGTTGTATGCTAACATTAACTGTTACCATGGTCAGTAAACTATCCGACCCGACCTACAACAATATTAGGGGATTACACAAAATGGCCGCCACGACTGGCCCATTTCTTCGAGGTCTGTTCGGGAATTGACCAATCAAATCAAATATTTGTTTCGTGAGTCGAGACATCTATTAGCAGGTATAGTGGCGGTTTTCAAATTAATAATAATTTTAACTTTTACGTAGATTTGCGTAATAAATTTTTATCATCTATAAAAGTATTTTTAAATAGTTTTTAAAGTTATCACTCGGCCACAGTCAAGCTGTTTCTCTGAGCTTGGGGAAAAAAGTGACACGTGCGTGTATCCAGAAAGTTTTGCAAGGGAAGGAACGTCGGGATTCTCTATATTGTAAGTGTCGCCCTTGGCTGACAAAAAGCGGCAACAGAACAAATCAATCGCATCAGCGGCATTTTCAACGGCCGTATTGTCCAATCCAGTCACGTACTCTATTTTTCATCCAAGATCCAGCCTGTTACCGTAGTAAAGCCCTGCTCTTACGGCAAGTTAGTAGCGTTTACAACGGTATCAAGTCAGCTTAGGGGTCTAAACCATGCTCAATGGCTGTTTGCCGTGACGTCACCATGAGTTAGCCAATGACGAACGAGAACAACGGCTGTTTGGCCGTATGATTGGACTAGCCCAGTCATGTGATATGCACGTCACAGCAAACAGCCATGGCGTGTGGTATAGCGTATTGGCAGCCCAAGCAAAAGACCCGGAGTTCAATTCCCGCACTCACGATGGCACTTGAATTTTGCTGCTCACTTGTCAATCTTAGCTTGGCTCCATTCGTTTCATATTAATATTTACAGTTGATTTCCATTTCTTTAACAAGATTACTAATCTGAAAAAGAAAGAAAAGACAACTACCCCCTACTGGGACTCGAACCGACGACTTCCCGCATACTAGGCCGGAGCATAATTATTTCTGATTATTTTGCTGTCACCGATGCCAATAATAATGAAACACTAATGGCGTGTTCTCTCCACGGTAAGACCACAGCAGCGCTCAACCAACGATAAACAAGTCTGGTTAGTGTGTCACGCCACCACTTGACACAGTTTTAAAGACAGGCGTTAGCTCAACTATTGTGTTGAAAAAGAACTGCGGCTTTCGTTTTTTTTATATTTTTGTTTGAGTTTGAGCTCATACTGCGAAATTAAACTCAAGGAAGCAAGAGTTGGGAGAGAGTATGCCAACAGCTCGTGTGTGCTGATATGACGGCAGCATATTAAGAAAAACAAAAGCATTGACTCGCCTGCCATTGAATACAAAACCAATAATAACATCAAAATGAAAATAAGAAAAAAATACAAAGTATTACTGAAAAGGAAAATAAAAAAAAAATAACCTATACAATATCAGTTCTCAGAAAAAGACTAGGAAAGTTATACAAACAATATTTACTCTAATACTTAAAAATAATACACCAAACAAAATATACAACCAAAAAGCTAAAATAAAAAAACATGAAAATTTACAAGAAATAGAGAACGGAACGTGGCACGCGGATTCCAAGCTATCTCTGTTTAATCAACTGCCGAGATGTTTCAATAAGTTGTTTCGATCTTTTAGCTTCGTGGGCAACTAGTGAAATTTGCTACCAAAAGAAAATGGATTTGTGTATTGGTCATTCTTTTGAAACTTTTATTGCACAACTTAAAATAATGTTTCGCTTCTAGTTTGGTAATTCGGAAAAAGGCGTGTAGAAAGGTGAGCTCCGTTTTTAGCAAAATCTTAAAACTTTCTGAAAACATACTGGTCTTTTGAAGTTTGATGACCAGACGGGAGTATGATTCTTTCTTTGGGGTGCGAGAAGTCCTGGGTTCAAGTCATGGACAGGCCCCCAGAAGTAATGGAACCAGTTCAGAGAAATGAAAGACTACAACTCAAATATTTCGTTTTGGCCACAAATCTCTTTTCTGCTGCAGGATAAACGTACCAGACTTGGTCGACAACTCTGTTCGCCGCTTTTGGTTTGCGTTCAACGGCAACTCAAGATTCAGCCGTCGACTCGAACGTGTTGTTATGATTCGCGCTTCGGAACTTAAAGTCCCAACCGGGCTCGCTCCAGTTTGGGCGATGATGTGGGCTAACTCGATGACGAAACCGAGAGTGTTTCCGTGCGTTAACACATTAAGTGGTTCCTGTCCTAAGTAGCTAAGCGCTAGGCCTGGTGCCACACCCTAGCAGATGACAGAATACTGAAGGATAAATTAGTTGTAGGCTTCTTTAAAATCACAGTTTGAAAATTAAAGTATCTCATTAGAATTTAAACTGGCTAGGTTTACATAATAAATTTAAATAATAAACCGAAAAAAAAAAAAAACGTAACGTACGTGTTATAATTACGTAATTTTTCTGTACAAATTAGCTACTTACACAACACCGAAGAAGCAGCCTACTTACACAACACCGAAGAAGTCGAAATACTGAACGTGCATAGGAATATAGAACAAAATCGAGTCAAAAGAAGCTACAAAATTCTTTGTTTTCCAGTAAACAGTTGGAAAGTCTTTCGGGCGTCAACTAAAGTTCCAGAAGAAAATTATAGAAATTTTTTTTTCCCGGAGTACATGAAGAACAACTCTTGTTTTATTTCAACAGTGACTGGCTTTTGACATTATCATGTGAGATTCGCTTGTCATTTTAAGTTGTAGACAACATATTGGAAAATATAAATTCGGCCCTAATCTAAACTCAATCCAGCATCCTCGTTCCTAGCGAAATTCCTGATGCTTTGGTCTCATGGCGGACATCAACTTCCGAAGGTGGCCGGCCGTGCAAGCAAACTTGGTCAGCATCGGTGCTTACAACCGGAATTGTAAATCATGGACTGAACCAAACTTACCCAAACAACGCCTAGACTCGTACTAACTAAGCCAAATATCGTCTAAATTGAACCAAACTGAGCCTGAGAACGCCTAAATTAAAACGTACAAACTGACCCAAACACTCAAAACCACAGACTGATGCACACTGATACAAATATGTGTTCAAACTGATAAAAACGGAGCCAAAAAAGCTTAAACTAAACTGAACCGACCCCACCAACTAGCACTCACTCGTAGAAAACTAAGACAAATAATACCTCACCTCTGAACAAACTTAGCCAGATAACACCCAACAAATTGATAAATACTGAGCCAAATAACGCCCAAACTGCATGATGCAAACTAAGCCAAGTACACCTCATCTCCGAATGAAATTGAGCCACATAACGCCCAAAACAGATACAAACTGAGCCAAATAACACCCAAACTGCATGATGCAAACTAAGCCAAACAACACCTCACCTGCTCCGAACCAAACTGAGCCAAATAACGCCCAAACTGCATGGCACAAACTAAGCCAAATAACACCAAATTTCCGAACCAAACTGAGCCAAACAACGCCCAAAACTGATACAAACTGAAGCAAATAACGCCCAAACTATATGACGCAAACTAAGCCAAATATCCCCTCACCTCCAAACGAAACTGAGCTAAATAAGGCCCAAAATTGATACAAACTGAGCCAAATAATGCCCAACTATACAAACTGATCCAAAGAACGCCTAAACTACATGATACAAACTAATCCAAATAACACCTTACCTCCGAACCAAATTGAGCCACATAATGCCCAAAACTGATACAAACTGAGCCAAATGACGCCCAAACTGCATGATGCAAACTGTAAGCCAAATAATGTCCAAACTGATCAACACTAGGCCAGAAACGCCCAAACTGTCCCAAATAACGGTCAGACCCCTAAGCCAAATGAGGCCTAATCTGAACCAAGTGCCAAATAACGCCGAAACCTGATACAAACAGACCGATAAATTTTCAGTGTAATATAAACACGAGTCCACTTCTTTTCATCGTTAGCAGCCACGAAGTAGGTTACCTATCCTATACGGACCATTAACTTCCTCCCCGAATGTTTCGCAATCTCTTCCTAGCTATTTCCGGGACCAACCACCGAATCGCACGCGGTACGGGGCTTTTGGGGAATTCCATCTCATTATCGATTAGCAGCCAGTTGGGCCGACATCTGTTGACGCGAGTGCCAGCCCATTTGCCAGCGTCAAAGTGATTCCGGAATTCGCCGTCTTTCTCGTTCATCGGCGCAAGGCTCGATGAGTCCTCCGGTCCCTTTGGAATTTCGCTACTCCATCACAGATGTGTGGAGGTAATGGGGTGTAGGGAAATGGAGATGGGCCAGGCAAGGTAGGGGGGGGGGGAGAGCGTCTTTTGGGAGAGGTATAGGTCGGGTCAGGTTAGGTGAGGTAGTGGATTGCTAGGACGCCCTCGTCCGTTTTTTGATTAGACGTGGACCGGATGGGTCATCTCTAACGTTGCGTGTGACCCTCAGTGGCACACACACACACACACCGAGGGGAGGGGGGGGGGTGTTTAAAAAGAAATTTTGGCAATCAGTTTTCTTTTGGTGACTTTCATCACAGTAAAACCAAGCAAGCTACGTTTTCATGGTTCAATGGGTATATATCCGCGGGCACTGGGGCGTCATATTCGATGGACGTCTTGGTCCCGGCTGTGTGCATCTCTGGCTTCTTACAGATCCGGGTTCGATCCGGGTTCGACCCTGGTGAAGGGAAGTGTTATATGAACGGGTTTTTCTCCGGGACTCGGGGTTTTCCTCCGGGTACTCCGGTTTCCTCCCTCATGCGGCAAAAAAAAAACAACTGACGCGAAGGTGGTTCCTTGCACTCAACATCTGCTGCTATAGTTTGTTCCACATTATGTTTTCAGAAAACGACGACGCGTTTCCTTGCACTAAGAGTGCAAAAACATGTGGAAATCACACTTTGTAGACTCAACAAAGTTACTGTTCGAGTTTATGAATGGGTTGTTTACAAATTTTTTGAACTCGTAGTGGAAGAAAACGTGGCGGCGTAAAAAAGTCAGTTTTCTGAACACAATATGGAACAAAGTATAGAGCGTCAAAAATGCTTTAAGCTTACTGGCGGACACTTTGTGCTCTACTCTATTCAGATTTTACGTGAGACTGTCGGACGCATTTGAGAAATATTTGAGAAACATTTGAGAAATATCAATTCAACTTTGCGTGATCTAAATCGTGTGCTCGTGATACTCCCTAAACTGACTGTGCTCCTTTTATCACTGTAAAACATGTTTCAGTTTAAAATAAACATGTCTTAAAGTCACTTAGAATTTATACAACTTTAGCTGAAAAACCCACCCGGGCTGGGACGAAACCTTTCAAAAATATTAGTTTTTTTTTTTATAAATATAGCGTTGCAGTCGTGAAAATGCGTTTAAAACAAAACGCTAGTATTCAGTTTGAAACACGTTATAAACACTTGCTTAAAACACATAACTGCCTACCACACAAGTGTTGAAAATAAAACAGTACATAAAACAGCGTTACAACGCATATACTTATGCACGTTCGTTACATCGCACGTTATTGAAAATCGTCTTCGTAAACACTACTGCAGTGTTATCAACGACGACACTACCGTTTTATTTCAACCACTTTTGTGGCTGCGTGGATTTTAAGCATGTGATTATGAAGTGTTGAAAATTAAACCCTGTTTTAATTTAAACGAGTTTCTCATCTGCGAGGTTTCTTCTCAGTCCATGCTATCTATGAAATCCATGCTATCCATGAAATCGCTTTGTGAGTGTTTTCTTCCCCAGATTAAAACACGTTCTAAAAACGTTTTCTAACTAAAAAACAAGACGGAAAGCCAATCGGCTCAAAAGGGTTAAATTCGTACAAATGCAAACCTATTTACGTTGCCTTTTGGACTTATATGTCAAACTGCCTGAGCGGGGAATCGAACCCACGAGCTTCGAAACCAAAGGACGAGACCCTGCAGCTGAGCCGGTCAGTATGGCTCAGACCTCGGCCTTTGGTTTCAAACGTCGTGGGTTCGATTTTCCACTCAGTCTGACATGTAAGTCCAAAAAGCAACACAAATAGATAAAGCAAGAAATCACAAGGTAAAGGGTAAATGAAGGAAGCAGTCTGCATAAATTTAATGCAGACTGCTTGCTTTGTTTACCCTTTACCTTGTGATTTCTTGCTTTATTTACTACTTGCATTATTTCTAGTGTGGAGGCCAAGAAGCAAAGTTGCTTTCCCTCCTTGTATGTTTGTTTGGGATCTTTAGGTCACCACTGAGAAAGATCGAACAGCTACTTAGCTCGGCTGGAGCCTGTAGCCAGTACCCGCCCCGGTAGCGCAGTGGTTAGAGCGCCTGGCTAGTAAACGGGACGTCCTGGGTTCGAGTCACAGTCGTGGCAGTGGTCTTTTCTTTCTTTCTTAGACTAGTGTATTGTGTATCCTCACAAGGCCAGTCTTTAACGCAGACTGCTTGCTTCATCAACGTAAATAGGTTTGCATCTGTACTTACTTTCTAAATGTATAAAAAAATGTGTTTATATTTCAACACATCACATTTTTTTTGTACAGTGTCCTGTGTAAATGGTCGAACTATGCGTGTTACCATGCAGTAACGTCACTCTCGATTTCTTCTTCATAGTTTCGGAATTTTAAGAAGTTGCGTAACCTTGTATTAGGGGGTTCCACAGGGAATGAGTATGAGGATTGCCGTTCGGATGTGGTTCGGGGTGGGGGGAGGCGGGGAGCAAATGAAGTCTCCCACCCACGCCAAGAGGATAGAAGCCAACAAAAATGAATATCAGTGAGGACTTGCCAAGCTCACCGTCTGCACAGCTCGTTAAAACTGATACTAAAGCTTGCAGAGAGCTTCCTGATCCCTCATTTAAAGATGGCGGACCTACAGTTTTTCTTGCTAGGATTACACCTGTGAGCAAAATTAACAAAATGGTGGACACCATCGTCACACTGAAGGTCCATAGTAATCTTCAAGAACACTACATTTCACTCGACGGTATGAAATAAGCGTATTTATCGGTTAATTACTATAACAGCTACTACACCACGTTAGCTCGTTGCCGCAAAGGCCATTTGAGATACAGGCTGCTGCCTCATGAAGCGAGCTCTACAGCTTTTGTTCTAGTTGGCCTTGGTTTGTTTGTCCCTCGCTGCTTAGCAACGCAAGGCTATAGCCACTATAGCAAGGCTATGAGGAATCGAGTCTGCTCCTAAAAGACAAGCGCAGCGTCATTCTGATGGAAGAGACGCAATTGGGTCACACCAGCGGTTGATCTGTTTCGATTAGCTAAGATTAGCTTCATGGATTGGATTAAGAAAGAGCTCATGATGGATTACGGGAAAACAAGCCAACTGGACTATTGTGTGCGCAGCGTATCTTGAGTCCTGCAGGTATTTTATGAGCGGCTACGTCTTCCTGGAGGGTGCGGCTTTAATCGACGGCCGCCATTGTTTTTGTAACCATCTTGGATATCAACAAGGCACTCTGTTACCAAAAACATACAATTGATTATCTGTGTCGTTCTGGGGCGAACTCAAGATAGGCCGCGGACACTATTGGTTAATTTTAAATAATACAGATGCAAACCTTTTTCAGTTCCTTTTGGACTGGAGTGAAATTGTCAGCCTGCCTGAACCTGGAATTGAACCCACGATTCCAAAGGCCGAATGCCTGCCATTTACCAGCTCTGGCACGGCTAAAAAAGAAATGGAAATAGGCACA
Source organism: Lithobius niger (assembly GCA_023313725.1). NCBI lineage: Eukaryota > Metazoa > Arthropoda > Chilopoda > Lithobiomorpha > Lithobiidae > Lithobius > Lithobius niger. Next base: position 4,389 of record JAHWFP010094004.1, on the reverse strand, counting down.
CATTTGAAACAAACGCTTTTCGGATGGCCGCTGTTAGGATGCCCCATCGCTTCGCTTTCTCCCAAGAAAAACGAAAGGAAAACGGAAGTGGCTAACGCAAAGAAATTTCCTTGTATACATAATTGCTTGACGTAATGAAAGCTTTTGACGCTGTTTTGATCCAGCTTTTTGAGGTCAATCATGATCGTTTGGTAAAAAAAGCTTGATCTTTTTTTGGAATTGGGGGATTTCCAATGAATGGTTCAGGGATATCTACCAAACAGAACCCGTTTAGTAAAATTGGCGGTCACCACCTGCGGGTGTGATCATGTCCCGTTTCGCAGTATCCCGTTTCGCTGAATCCCATTTCGCAGAACGTGGAATGTGTCAAGATTTTTCTGCGAAAAGGAAATTCCCTCTTTGCAGAATCCCGTTTCGCAGAATGATTTTATTTTCAAATTACGTGCCTGGCTCGCAGTGCCGCGCTCGCTGTAACATATAACATATAACAACAGAAACCGTAACTATATAGTCACCAATTCCTTCCAATTAGGAATGCATTTTTAACTCTTCCAATAATAAATATGTAAAGAATATTTTGATTTGGCGAAACGGGAAATCACCACGGGGGTAGGCTACCTCAAGGCTCCTTTTTGGGACCTTTACTTTTTCATATTTACGTTAATGACATTTATAGCGTGAATACCTCCCGTTCCTCCTCCTTTATACTTCATTTGCTGACGATAAACATCTACTTAACGTTGGCAACAAAAAAGTAAACAGCTGCTAGTGTTGAACAGGACTTAACGTTAATCAGGAAGTGGTTTAGTGAAAATCTTCTAACACTGAATGTCACTAAAAGTTATTTTTTTTACAGTTTTCACTTGCAGAAAATAACGAACCTGACAACCCCGAGCTAACAATGCATAAATGCAAAGAAGGCAAGGCGTGACTTCCCACAGATCAGTAAAACGAACGAAGTTAAATACCTTGGCGTCGCTGTAAATTTTACATTTCTGTAAACTGGAAGAGCGGGATTAGTGCTATTCCTACTAGCTGCATGCTTTTCTTTGATGGTGGGATTATGATGTAAGGAACTTGTTTCTGTCAAAAGGGCTCCAAATGCTCTATTCGGCGGTGAACCAATCTGTATTGTAGTATTCAGTAGTTTGTTGGGGTGGCTCGTTCTTGATGCTGTAGATACGATCATCAAACTTCAAAACAAAATAGTTAGAGCGACCAAATTAAAAAAATAACAGCGAGGTCATTCTTTCGCAATTTATATCTTGCCGTTTAGTCACCAGCCTTTGGTCGACCAAAGGGTCGGCCTTTGAAAGTAGCGATATCATTCAAACAGGGAAAGGGGCCCACCAAGGTTAACCCCATCAGCCAAGTTAATCACACCGAGTAAGGGCGCGTTTACGCAAGGACAATTTTCTCGCTTACTAGCTTTTACTCGGTCAATACTAAATCTGCTGGCTGCTTCTCGCCTTTGGCGGAGAATGCGGCTTTCAAGTTGTCTATACGTAGTAACCATGGCAACAACGTGGACGCCAATTTTCTCCTCGTGCCTCGCGACACGACGTACGATGCTTGCAACATGACAGCGTCGATTTATGACAACAAGAAAACAATTTTTACCGCAGTACACGACGACGGACAGATTCCTGAATACCGGCATTCGAAGGTTTGTCTTCGAATCGATAACTCCGAAATGGACGTCATGTTGGATTTTGAATTCTCGCTGCGAGTAGCTATTTATTCTACCGTCGTTTGATCACTGCAAGAAGCTGTTTTTTCAGCGAGAATAGCAAATTTTGGAAATAGCGTAAAATGGCAACACTGTTGTAGCAATGTTTAAAATGACTGTTGCACTTTGTTCTTTGTCCGTGTTGTTATTTATAATACATTTAATTTGTTGTCTAGGCTATTACCGCAATCATTTAATAGAAAATAGCTTTTGGCGAGTGAGAATGAGTTGTTGCGTAAACGCACCCTTAGACTTTGGACGTCAAGCGAAAACTTGAAGATTGCTACCGCGAGTAGCAACGTTCTAGTTTTCATTTAACTTGCAAACTATTAGCCGGCGCGATTACCTTGGCCAATAGAATTAACCCTGGCGGCCTTTTCCTGGTTGAATGATATCACTACTTTCAAAGGCCGACCCTTTTTGGAAACTTGGCGGCTGCTCTTATGCCCTTGTATAAGACTTACATGAGTTGTACCATGATCGGGTATGGAAAAACAGGGAAGCTCAATACTACTTCCAAATCGGAGTTTACAAACATGGTCGTAGTAACGTAAAACATGTAATTGTTGTACATGCAGATTATTGGAGTTATGTATTGTTGTGTACTACAATGTTCCTTTGGGAGAGGCATGTTTAGAAGCGAAGTATCTTGAATCCAAGGTCCGCAGATATAAATCTGGATGAACGAGAGTTGCGGGGAAATAAAAAGGGAGATGAATAATGGCGGAAATGCTGCGGGTGCAGGATGGACCCCTATCTAAAAAAAAAATAACAACCAAAAGTAGCCTTCGGATCAAAGAATATTTTATGGCTGAATTATAACAGTGCTTCTATTTGCAACTCGGGATCTAAAAATAAATTTTTCAACAACAACACCGAAAAAAGAAATAGAAAGAAAAAACATTCTGAAGGACAAGTTGGTTGCCTGTGGATACACAACACTCCAGATACGATGTGGAGATTACAAGTCAGCCGACAGAGCGATCAACAACTGTGTTTACAAGATGGCCGACCTTTGGTCGTGGGTTTTCTCAGGAAGTGGTAAGAGAAGCCCCTTCCATCCACGATCGAAGGAAGAGAGTCAGTTTTTTACGTGTCGGAGAAATGGCATGTTTTTGTGTATTTTTTTCTTTTCTTTATCAATTCGTATTTTAGAGTCAAGCACCCCGGGATCTCTTTAGCAAGAATTTGACTGATTACAAACTTGATTAGGAGACATCGATCAAAGTGGAAAGTTTGAACTCAGAAAATCAGATAATGGGTTCAAAAGTTATCCTGCGCACAGACACGATAACGACAGCAGAGGATGAAAGCTCCGTTACTTTGCTTCGTACTGCGCGGCACTGAAATATAAATGACTAATAACAGGAGCTAATAAAGGCGTACATGTCCGTAATACGTGGAAGTGTCCAAGTTGTAAACATGCTCCTGCAGGACAGAAGAAACACCGGCTTCACCTATTTTAAAATTGTTAACGGCCGCCCTATTGTGGACCGTCATCGCTTTTGCGCTGTGCCCAATTTTGTTGGAATGCACGACCGTACTAAGAGTGCGTTTACACAACGAGACCTTCTCGCTCGGCTCGCCGAACGGTATTTGCTAGCTAACCGTTATTTATTTACAATTAGTTTCCAGTTACTGCTAAATGAATGCGGTAACAAATAGCAAATAACAAATTAAATGTATTAGAGATTACAACACGGATAAAGAACAGAGTGGAACAATATTTCAAACATTGCTACAAGATTGTTGCCATTTCACGCTATTTAAAAAAAATTTGCTATTCCCGTGCAAAGAACAGCTTCTAGCTGCATTGATCAGACGACGGTATAAAAAATAGCTTCTCGCAGCGAGAATTCAAAATCCAACATGGCGTTCATTTCTGGGTTATCGAATCAAAGACAATCCATCGAATGCCGGCTTTCAGAAATCGTCTTGTGCTACAGAAAAAAAAATTGTTTTCTTGTTACAAATCGACGCTGTCATTTACATGCATCGTGTGCCGTGTCGCGAGGCATGAAGAGAAGAGTTGCTTCCACGTTGTTGCCATGATTACTACTCACTACGTGTAGACAACTCGAAAGCCGCATTCACCGGTAAAGGCGAGAAGCAGCCAGCACATTTAGTATTAACCAAGTAAAAGATAGTGAGCGAGAAAATATCGTTGCGTAAACCCGCCCTAAGAAGGTGGGGCGTCGACACACTCGCAGAGACTTCGATAGATTTTCGATTTTTGTTGAAACGGCCTTCAACTGGAATGAGTTTAAAATACCCGTTTCGCCGATAATTTAAATATATGTTAGAACTGCTTGAGTGAGGAATTGAACCCACGACCGTTGAGAGCAAAGGCGTTAGTCCTACCACCGAGCCATACTGACACGGCCTTTGGGCGGGGAATTGCACCCATGACCTTTGAGACCAAAGGCGTGAGTCCTACCACTGAGCCGTACTGACATGGCCTTTGAGCAGGGAATTGAACCCACGACCTTTGAGACCAACGGCGTGAGTCCTGCTACTGAGCCATACTGACACGGCCTTTGAGCGGGAAACTGAACCCACTACCTTTGAGACCAACGGCGTGAGTCCTGCCACTGAGCCATACTGACACGGCCGTTGAGCGGGAAATTGAACCCACTACCTTTGAGACCAAAGGCGTGAGT
>JAHWFP010093998.1:0-10587 GCA_023313725.1 Lithobius niger | reverse complement strand
GCTGACTTTAAAAAAAACTCATTTTGAATTCCGAGGTTTTTTTTTTTTGCCTCTTACAAGCAAAATTCCTGGGTACACTACTGCCTTAAAAAACGATCTCTATACAGTAAGTCCAGACACTGATGGGGTTAACAAATATCAAGAAACAAATTAAATTACTAAGGTGTTTTATCTTATTTTCGACAACTGGTTAATCCCTTCAGTTTCAGAGACCTACGCCCATGGAAAAATCTCTCCCCCCCCCAAAGAAAAAACTAAAAAAAAATTGTTACATTTATTTTGGAGTTTCGGGTTGCATGTTGGTGTGTGTATGTGCGTTTTGTTATTGTTCTGAAGTCCGTGCGTTTGGTTTTAACAATGTTGCTTGGCTGGTTTTAACTTCATTTTTTTCTTGGAAGTACATTTGCCGTAGACCCATCATTATTTTATTGTATTCAGCGGCATGCTCATTAGTGTTTCGCTTGTGCTTGTAGGTGAACAAGACCCACAGTTAAAGGTTGAAAATTAAATCATTGTATGCACTTGTATAAGTAGGGGTACCCTAGCTACGCACTTGAGAGGGGTTACTCATATGCTTTCATAACAATAGGATTAAATAGGGGAGGCAGAAGAAGGGTGAGCCGAACTCTAGAAGGATGAAGTAATTAAAAGAAAGAAAAAGTAAAAATGACTGGCAAATGAATTGTTGACTAGCTAAATTTTTTTTTGTAATTTGGCTGCAAATTTTATTTCTGCACGAAACATGTAAAACATGAAAAACATGTGAACATGTTAAATGACACAAAGATTTAAAATTTACGACTGTATTTAACCGTAAACGAAGATACGCCACAAATTGTTCACTTAAAAAAAATTTCAGTGTATCTTCGTAATACGGTTAAATATAGTCGTAAATTTTAAACAAGTGCGTAGGTAGAGTCACCCTACTGTAGGTAGGTCACAGCTTGTCAGGCAGCAGCCTGGCTAACAACGGAAATTTCATCTGTGTGGGGGGGGGGGGGGGTCGAGGGGACGGGGTGGTCTTGGTACCAACAGAAACAAGCTAAAATCGTCTTATAAGGCACTGGGGCAAGGTCGTAGGTAGAATTGTGTTTTTATGGATGGATGGCTCATAACGTTTGCACCCCCTTACGCCCATCTGGTAAATTTTAAGATTGTTGTGTTGAAGAGTTACTTTAAATCCCCCCCCCCCCCCCACACACACACACACACACACCCCACACAGCCAACCCGGGCTGATCAGCATTGCGGGAGGCGAAGGAAGGGATATACAGCTGCGAATTGTTGCCTGTATTAATTTTGTAACTGTACATTTGTTCAAATAAATGAAAATCAGTGGTAAGTACACATGCATTCCCCCTCCCCCCCTTTCCCCTAGTCCTACGTTAGCTGTGGCCCTGCACGGAAGTGCGCAACTTATGCTTAATTCCCTTTTTTAATACTTATCTCTTAGCTAACTATTCGACTGTGTCTTACGGGGAAAAAATAACAATAATAACAATCCCGGTAACGTATCTAAAAAAAACAGGAAATGGCTTTATAATGACCCAATAAAAAGGAAATACGGGCGTAGAAGGAAACAACATGCTTGTACGTGTAACTTGTAAGTATAGGCACTATCGGTTGACTAGCAGTCCTTATTACGTTTATGTTTCTAGCCTCGTTGCAAAATTGGCTCATTATCTATCTATCGTCCCACGTGCTAAATCATTGAAGCGATAGCAAGGTCGTTTCAAGACAATTGAATTCTATTTGTCTCGTTATGTCACTATAATATCACGAGCGTCGTAAAATTTGTCCACGCACCGTTTTAAATGGGCTTTCGTTCAGAAGTGGCGTGTCTGTCCTTTGATGACAAAATGTTCAAACAAGCTTGCCAGTGGCGGATTTAAAGCAAAAGGCAGAGATGGGCAAGTCCTGAAAGGCCCCATTTTGTGTCCGAAAACCCGACGACCTATTTTTTCTGCTTTTTGACTTTCCGTTACTTACTTTTACTTTTACCAGCATATCCATTATTTTCACTCCAAAGCCCCTAGATATATATAGCGACGTATAGGCGATCATGACAAGCGATCAAGCGATCAAGAAGTACTATATAATTTACTAACTCAATGGCAAAGAGCCGATGCGACAAACTCTTAACTGCTTCACTGATGTTTTAAACATTGTTTACCAGTCTCGCTCTCATATTGTTAATATTATTATTTCAAAATTTGAAATGGTGGAATGGTTGTGTCTCCTCTGTATAGTTTTTAAGTTAGATTTAAGTAGGCTAAGTAGATTACGAGTGTATGACGTTATGGTCTTTAGACTCGAATAAAGAAATCAATCAATCAATCAAAATTTGAATTTTTTAAAATTTTTAACCGAAAGGCACTTTAGGTAGAATGCCGCCACCCTGTTACGTTCTCCTGTGAAATAAACATATTATTCCTTTACGCATTATCAGACGACATTTTTACTGGTTTTTTTTTTCAAGGTCTTAAGCCATAACCAGACAAGAAAATTTCCTTCGAAGCGATGCGTTGCTACGTACTTACAAGGTCAAAATTGCTACACGAAAAGTAGTGAGGGTGGCATTTATTGAACGATTTTGACGTCTTTGGTAAACTATCCTGCGTTGCCACGCATCTACGAGCAGCCAGTGTGGTTAGGGCTTTAGGCATAAGGACTTGGCGTCACACATCACGCACATATACATAAAAATGTAAAATGAATGGGGCGAAAGCAAACCCGCGCATGAAAACCATTCCGTAGAACAAACCTTGTCTGTATTGAGCGTTACTATTAAATTTCACGCTTACGCGCTTTGATAATCACTGGAACTCACGCTGAACGTCTTTATTTCTGTGTTGCGTACTAATTTAATCTGCAAGTTGTAATTTGTATCCTCTTCTAAGGTGTATCCTTTGTAATGATTTCGAGTGTAATGAACGTATCTGTCTATCTATCTATCTATCTATCTATCTATCGAGTATTGATAACTAACTTGTCTCACGTTCGAAGTCATTATTTGTACCACCACGTTTTCCCAGAACGGTCTGAGAAGCATTTTAGCCTCGATTCTGAACTCGAATTAAAAGCCCCAGCATTTACCGGAAGTTAGACTGGGATAGCAAAGGCTAAAAGGTTTCTCAGATCGCTCTTGACAACATAATGGTACAACTAATGACTTCGAACGTGAGACCACTTATCAATAAAGACGTTCGGTGTGAATTCCAGTGATATCACAGCGCGTAAGCCTAAAATTTAATAATAACGCTCAATACAGATTCGAATTGTTCTACGAAATGGCTTCTGGGGTGGGGGGGGGGGGGGGGTGGTGTCGCCATTTTCATTATCATATATAGGCCTAGTCGTTATCAGCGCGGCGCGTGATGAGCGACGCCAAACCTCTGTGGTCGTGGGTTAGACCCAAAGTGGCAGCCGACGCGCACCGCGAACGTTGTTAGGGACCCTGGAGGCCTTTCTTAAATTGTTTGGGGTCGCGGGAGCCTTTCTCACGTTGTTCGGGGTCCTCACAACGTTCGCGTTGCTCGTTGGTATCTAGTTATTTATCCCAAGTTTCCTGGGATACTCTGCAAGTCGTCTGTTGGTACGAAAGAGATCTGCTCACGTGCGTAACTTAATTCAGGCACGTTGCGGTGAACTAAAAATAATTTATCTCAAGGGCCTCACGATCTACACAATCTTCCAAGTTTTCATTTAACGTCCAAAGTATTATTAAGTTCGATTAACTTGGCTAATAGGATTGACCTTGGCAGCCTTTCCCTGGTACCTTCAAAGGCCGATCGGTTTTGGAAACTTGGCGGATTTTTCTACCAGTTTTGGTTTTGGGTGGATATCACAACTTTCATAGGACTGTGAACGTACATAAGGTTACACCGTCTTATTTACCATCATATCTTCATGTGTACCTTTTTTTTTCTAGAGCAATTTTATTTCTATAAATTTTCATATTTAAAATTTTCAAATTTACCATTGCCAATTAGCCATTAAATTAGCCAAATTGACACGGCTTAGTTTATTGTATGACCATTCTTCACATGCTTAAGTTGTTTCAATCCCATTTTTGCACACAGTAGCTAACAATCGTTGATTTTTTTCGCTTCGCTCACTCAATCAGCACCTACCCTTCAGTTGTTTTGTTTAGCCCTGCACCGTCCCGGTAACTTTTCAAAATTTCGTTGACATTTAGTCATGCAGAAGAAACCCCTGAAGGTCGCTGTTACTAAAACAGCAGAACGCGAAGCATTTTATTTTTGGGTTATTAACAAAAACCCCGTTAGCTCGTGGATGCTAGTATTGTTTCGTAACCGTCATGTAACTTGCATCCCTTTATTCAATCCACGGCAATCTATGTTTCCATATTTTGCCCTTCGTTACAGTTCAATTTTTTGTTCGTCCAGGCTTTTACAACCCAGTGTTGATTGCTCAAGCCGCTGTTGCTTGAAATCTTTGGTTGCAACTTGGAAAAGAAACGAAATTTAAATTCGCTGGTGGCGAATATCAAGACCCTACCACGTATTTGCCCTGACCCCTACAACCCCCAAACTAACAATAGGACCATGCTCAGATCACCATGCATCCGTGTGCAAAAGTTCAGGTTCGTAGGCCTTCTCAATTTTGCGCTAGCCATGAGCAAAAAGTCTATGGGATTTAACATGGGGAAAATATTATTAGCTAGTAGCTAAACACTGTTTGCTAGCTAGCTAGTTAGATATTGTCTGCTGGCTAGCTAGACAGTAACATAAAAACAATGTTATTGACGCATCTTTCTCTCTATGGATGGTGGATATTCAGCCTTTAACTTTCATTTTTTCTTTATCCCTACACCTTCCCCTTACATTTACCGCAATTTGAATGATTTCTGTCGCATTGGGATTTATCCTCAACATGCTAAAATATGCTTTCAGTTGCTTAACAGTTAACATACACATGTCTGCTAGTTCGCCGGAATTGAATTGAATTTATTGCCAAGAGCCCTGGCCATATGCCGAACGCTCTAATACAAAATATATACAATATATATAATATATAATATAATAAAATATTTTTCACCACTGTGTACAAGAAGAGAATCCCTCACTGTGTACATAAAGAGATCTGTCACTGCCGTGTGCAAATGTACGTTGAACTGTACGCTCACACCATTGCTCATCACTGCGTACAAGATTTTCCACCACTGTGTACAAGAAGAGAATAACTCACAGTGTACAAGAAGAGAATCCCTCGCTGTGTACAAGAAGAGATTTTCACCACCGTGTACAAGAGACTACCGCGTGCGGGCATCACAATGTGCATGGGCTGTGTCTTAAATACATCCGCACTGTGTGGAAGTAGGACGGTGCACCTGCTTCCTATCAATTCCAACCAGCCTCTCTCCTGCGACCGAGATCACAACTGCTTTTTAGTAGCCACACAGAAAGCGGCCAATGCCCGCATGCGCCTGATAGCATCAGCACCACACGTGTGGCACTGCAATGTCTGCAGGGTTGGATGAGTACTCACTTACCTATTCAACAGGTGGCGATGAGTACTGTACCGCCTACAGACAAGAAGGAAATGCTCTGCAGTGTCTTCAACTGCCACATGTCCCACAGAATGGCGAGTCCATCCAACCCAACCTATTTTGGTACTCCAGCAGCATGGAATGACCTGAACGCAGACGACTAACGAGATGCGCCCTCTTGCGCGGCAATGCATCCAGGACTGAACCATACTTGCAGGTTGGTTGTATAGCAAACAGAAACCTCCCCATTACCGAGGCCACCCATTCCTTCACCCACTCTTTACGCTGCCACTCCCGGATTGCCACACGTGGAGTGGCCACGGACAAAGTAAGATGCGCCTCTGTCACCTCTGTGGCAGTTGCCTCCTCGGCGAGAGTATCCGCTTGCTAGTTGTTTCAGATTCCAGTGTGGCCCCTCACCCACCGAACCGCAACCTCCCCTACCTGGGAAGCAATCCAGAGTTTCCATGCAACACTGAAAACCAACAGATCAGATCGCCCACGTCCATCCGTTCCACTGCCCCTTGCACCGCACGGATACCTGCAAGAGAGTCCGTGACAATGGCGAAGGACCGCAGCCGCAACTCCAGAGCCACATCCAGGGTGACAGACATCGCCGATAATTCACAAACCATGCTTGAAGCAACCGCAGTGAGACGACACCTTACACTCACTTTGAGAGATGGGATCGCAACACCTATCTCTCCCACACTGAGTTCCCTCCTAAAAGACGCGTCGCAAAAAACATCACATGCGTCAAACAGACGAGCCACTGTGGGACACCATGTCCATGGACCATGGGATTGGCCCGTGCAACTTCGCACGGACGGAGGTGGGATGCCTGTCGCAGGAGAGACGCATCCTGTCCAGCTGCGCCTAAGGCTTCGCGCACACCTCGACTCAGACTGACATAGTCAAGAAGTAACTTTCCAACCGGGTCTTTCGCTCCCCGACTGAGATTTCTCATGCAGAGCTGAACCAGTAGTTCCTCTGCACGACGGTGTATGGGTGGTTCACCACTCGCAACCCAGAGTGACTGAATTGGCGTCGAAACCAGACATCTCGTAACAGTCCGTAAGCACTCATTTACCACGACCTGGAGCGTACGCATGTGCCGTGCCGCAGGATACAAAAAAGGCAGGTGATAATCCAAGACCGCCCGGACAAACCCCTTTATCATTAACAATCAATTATCATTAACAATCAATTAACAATCAATTATTTAACAATCGGATGTCTACAATGGGATGATCTACTGTTACTTGGCAGCGACGTGTCTAGATCACACAGATCACACGGTGAGGCAGTGTAAAAACTTAGAAAGGGTATTTAATTGGCGTAACGCTCATAAAATCTGCCACATAAAAGCACGTAAAATTTTTTTTTTTTTAATACAATTTACACTTTACAATTTTTTCATTAAAGGTACATGCATCCATGTTGGTTTTCCAGTATGACTCAATTTTGCGAAATTAGTTCGAACGTATGTAAATGTCACCAACACAGTCATTATCTTGTTTTTTTCTTTCGTGAGAGATAATTTTGCGACAATAACTCTAACCTGTGTAAATGTTGCAAACGCTATTCTCAACAGGTCGCACGGCATACCGAAGAATTTATGTGCCTTTAATTAAACGAAAAAAAAGCCAATGGAACTAACACTGAACTGCTAAGAATGGCACGTGAGCAGCAATGACGAAAAATTTCACGTGCTACCCTATATGTACATATATATATATATATAGTATATATACAGTATATGAGATTTATTCGAGTACAAGTGGCCCACAATGCCATACACTCGGTCCTATCTTAGCCTGTTTTAACAACCAAAACGTACTCTTCTTACAACTGTACGCCCCTGAGCTCTGAACACCCGGTGTCGACAGTAAAACACAGAGCACCACAAGCACTAGGCCAAGGCTACCTATACGTAAAGGCTTAACGCTCGGTTTCACGTAGCATGCTAGACCCGTCGTCCAAGCGTTGCGCTGAACTGAAAGCACGAAGAACGAAAAACCCCAATCGTAGGATTGATTAGTGTTAGCGGGATGCACAAAAACGTGCTATCTTCTCATTATTAGATTTACCGGTGTTGCAGCGCTAAACGAACATTACTTTACGGTAATGGTGACTATTCTTGAACTCTTCGGACGATTTACTGCTACGTCAAAGGATCGTTTAACACATTTTTAATGAGAATTGAAAACGCCGTAGCGTACTATACAGTACAATACACACGTAGCTTGGTTGTTCTTCTGGTTGAAATTCATGAAATTAAACCTCCGGAGGTTTTGTTTTGTCGTCGAGTGAACAAAGAGGTACGTAGAGTGAAGCCATTGTTGTTAAAGTTTAATTATTTGTTGTCAATGCAGTGTTTTAAGTTTAAAATCCGCGTATCGCGTGTCACACGTACCTTTCACAGTTCAGTCCGCAGTTCATTTTTGGGGTGTAAGTAGCGCGACTGGTGGCAGAATCGGTGGCTAACTGGACGACGCGTCAAATTTCTAACGTTAAGCCTTTACGTATAGGTAGCCTTGACCAGGCACACAGTGTCCCACTTTCGCTTCACGCACGACATCCAGCCTCTGACTCCGCTGCTCTTTGTCACCGGCACTAAAGCACCACGAGTATCGCACAAGCACCACATAGCACACAGTGATCCACTTAACCTGCTTCACGTGCTACCCTCAAGTTCATCGTTATAATTGCTGCTCACTTGTCGATCTCCATTGTGTGTTTTCGTTTAATGCTAATATTTATTTTGCTGATTTTAGTTTCTTTTACACATTTTTTCTGTAACTAGTTTTTAATTTTTTTTCCGGCGAACTACGAGTGTAAACCATTTCACCTTTTTCCATACTGATCTCAGAAACTGTTGATAGCGGGGTAATTATCGTTACTCCATGATTATGGTTTAAAATGAGTGACAATGTAGTGCCCTCGTTTATCCACTCTTAGTAAAGTATTGTGTGTTAGCATCAATATTAGCAATCTTCAACCCTGAATTGCGCAACGTCTTTCTGGGTATTTTAAAAATTGTCGAATTGGAGGCAATTTATATTCTAAGCAACTTCATGCCAGATATGTGTTGCTGCTTATCTGTTTAATACGTGATTGCATCTGAATCGGATTATTTTCGGCGAAGAAAACCTGGTATCAGTACGTTTTCGGATCGCCCATTCACAATCCCTCGTGCCGTGGATAATTCAGAGTTACCAGGTATGCGAACTGGTCCACCTTATCTTAATCTAATCTGTTAATCCATTCTGAAGTTATTGCTTTGAAAACTGAAACTGATACATCCCGAAAATCTTTAGCAAAGTCAAGCTTCTTTCTTCAAATCTAATATGGCTTCATAGAGTTGCAAAATGGCAGCAGTAGGTCACCCGGAAGTAGTCTAGCTGACCCCAATTTTTATTATGATGATGTAATTTTTCAAAGTTAAATTCAACAATTGCCGTTAATAAGTATTTTACTCCCTCACTATTAAGTGAAGTAGTTAACGTTAAGAGAAAGTAATTGATAAACATTCGAGCAGCAGTCTTAGTAATCGGAACAAGTTCTTAAAATGGCTTCTGGCACCGTTTAGTGCAGGGAAATGTATGCTTAAGACGCATTGTATCTACTTTTAGTTTGTCGGCGCCGATATGAGCACCAAGCTTCGAACAAAATGCAAAAGACTTATCTTTTCAACAGTGCCCACTGACCGAGTACCATATCAAGCAAAAACGCTGCGTTCCTCTGCGAGGCAGTTTTACATATTTGAAACCATACCAGTGCCGCAATTAAGGGTGATGCAAAAAGGGGGCAAGTCTCACGGGCCCAGAAGGTAAGGATGCCCTAAATTCAAAGCAGCGTGCCCACATTTTTATATAAAACTACTATAAAATAGGCCACAACATTTGAACTCAAAACAGTTCAGTGTTTGGAACCTTTTATTTACTCTTGCACCAATTCCCCCCCCCCCTCCCCCAGCCTTTGAAAAAAGCTAGTTGAGGCACTGTTTGCAACTCCAAGGCACTAAGAAACATTATGAAGTTTCCTCCCCTTAATGGTTGAGGGAAAGGGAGGAGGAAAGAGGATGGAGAAGGCCCCCCCCCCTGGCCCAGGATCTACTTAATGGTTGGTTACAGGGAGGTGAAAAGGTTTTCTCCTGGGCCCCACCATTTTTTTCTATGGGGTGTGGGGGGAGTGCTGTGAGGTCCCCCAATGGGGTCCGGGGCAGAACACCAGAAACTCGTTTTAGACTATATTTTGGGACCATTTCTTTCCTCTGGTGGATGGTATTTAGTCTAGGCTGCATCTAAGAGGTGAGAAGTATGAATCAATGATAAAGGGAAAAAAATATCTATGATAATAGAATACTAATATATTGTTTTTTATTTTACCGCCCTAGCAAATAAAAAATAAAAAATTAGTATTCTGATATTCTTGCCTTTCCATAAAACTGCCACTGGTCGCTCTCAGCTGCCTGACGAGCCGGATCGTCACTGCCAGACAGGCCAGTCGGAGGGTGGGGGGGGGGGGGGGGGAAAAGGGGAAGGGAACAAGCGGGACAGCTTCACTCCACCAGAGCCGCCCCAGCACCAATCCACAAAAATCAAAAATCAAATAATTGCACCTGTAACGCAAAAATGTGTAGTTGTTTTATGTAGGCCAGGGCCTACTTAATGGTTGGTGGAAAGGGAGGAGAATAGAGGCTAGAGTCAGCTCCCTGGCCCAGCACCTACTTAATTATCAAGGAGAATGAGACGAGAAAAGATGACATCAGCTCCCTGGCCCGGGACCTACTTACTATGTCGGTGGAAAAAGAAGGGGAAAAGAGGTTGGAGTGGGTCCCTTGGCCCAGGGCCTACAATGGGTAGAGAAAAGAGAGGGAAAATGCAGTTGAAATGGGGCCCTGGTTCAGGGCCTACTTAATGGATGAAGGAAAGGAAAGAGAAAACAGGTTGGAGTGGACTCACTGGCCCAGGGACTACTTATAATTGTAGGGGGGAAGGGAGGAGATAGATTTTGGAGTGGGGATACTGGCTCAAGGCCAACTTAATGGTTGGTGGAAAGGGAGGAGAAAA
>JAHWFP010093993.1:403932-431482 GCA_023313725.1 Lithobius niger | reverse complement strand
CTTCAAATCAATGAAAAGTTATCCATCCTTAATAAGAAGTGAACAAACGTAACAATTCTATAGACATCAAACACATTCAACTAACATGGAAGGAGGGAAGCCACTCTTGGGTTAAAAGGAGTGCCTTGTTGCAGATTTCAGAATATGCGGGAAGGCCTTTGTAGGAGTTTAGTTGATTCCTAAAGGAATTTTGCTATCTACAAGTGTACAGAAGGCCGAAAAGTGACAAGTCTTTAAAGTGATAAATCGTTAATAAGTGACAAGACCTTCAAATAAATAAACCTGTTTAGAGTCGATTTGTTTTCTCTTGCGAATACAGCGATCGATATGGCTACTAATTGTCTAACACGTGTGAATAATTACCCCTCCTAAGAATACAATCCAAACACCCAAATGATTTCTTGGCCGCGGTTCCACGACGCGTAGGCAACCATAAAACCAGTGGTCGCTTGCATTTCTAGCTTTTTTGCCTCTGCCCCCCCCCCCCCCCGCCGCCGCTCCCCGTTTTGATCAACTGTGTTGGATGGCATGGTGGCGCACACCTCTCAATTAAAGACGAGCCAACTACGATTCTTCAATCGGTTTCATTTTAAACTGTAAGTTTAATTAGAACACTAGTGAACTGAATCAACATTAAAAATATTCAGCACCGTTTGGCAGTTTTACGATACGGGAAGCCTCCAAACCGTTTAGTCTCCGCGTTTTGAACACTTCATTTCTCCGACTGTGACGTTGCCACATCGCACGACTGATAAGGATGAAATATCTAGATAGCACAAAAGTAGTTTTATGAATTTGCACCCCCTCCCCCTCCTTCCCTCTCCTGACAACAACAAAAAAATGTTATAAAGTACAAGTTGTTTTAAATATTTCTCCTTTCCCCTCCAAAAAAAAAAATACTAAGCATTAAAGTCATGAACGATTGTCTAAATAAGTAGCCCAAGTCTACGCTAATTTCGCATGCCGACATGACTATACAAGCTTGTTATCCAGTTCGTACGAACAAGATCAGTGGAGCCGCGTGCCTACGTCAGTGATCTGTAGAATAATTTGTGGAAGTTGCCAGTCATTGGTCGGTTGGTGATGACATTAGCCACTGACGAAGGCTACATAGTTCCCAGTAATTGGTCATGGATGGATGACGATAGACGGCTGAAGAAAAAATAACGAACCTTGTACCTTTGCTGCGAACCAAAAACCTTACCAACGGATTCAAACTTAGACCTAGAAATGTGCCATGAAATCTGTGTGCCAAATTTGACAGAAATCCGATAATTCTTTAAAACGTTATAGCGCAGACACCCAGACAAACAATTCGCATAAGATCCTAATCGATTCTTAATAAAAAGTTACCTATCCGTAAATAAGTCAAAAAAAGTAACAATTCATTAAATAAATGATAAAAATTATGTCATTAGATCGCTACAATAAGTGTTATGTCTTAAATACGTAATAAGCCATAATAAGTGATAAGCCTTAAATATGTGATACAATCCTTCAAAATTTGACAGGGTCTTACATACTTAATTTAACAAGATGGAGCACCCAATACGTTGAATCTCTGACAGTTTCCAGTAGAATCATTATAGAATTGGCGTCCACATTTTAGTGTGGAGAAATTTATCTAAGTAACATTTTCGTCTTGTAACAGTATTCCCTCCTTTATTTCATTGTCTCCTGCAACGTTCAATGTGACACTTCGTTATTGCTGCAAAGTTAATACTACCATTGCCCCTTATAACCCTTCAGGTCTAGGCGACTAAATAGTGTTTAAAACGCCTTATGAACGCTGTATTGTTTACCTAGTTTGCCACGAGAAGCAGTGTTGCCATCTTGAATCGGTGGCATCTTATGCAGAGAATATAGTTTCCATAACTCGTTGTAGAATTTATTAACAGAGACGACAGAATTACCTTCTTTAAAACCAGTGTTTAATAATAATAACATTTCGTTTGTTGTGGTAACAACTGGAATTGTCCTGTTGGGCCACTGAATGCAGTTCACCGTGAGAATAATGGCAGTAAGGAGAACAGCTTAAATATTAACGAAATCCGATAGAGAGGTCGACCTTTTTCAACCGAAATCAGGAACTGTGAATTGACGGTGCTGATACCTACTCTGGCGGCAGGCTACAACTGACAGGCGATTCTAGACAATCGCTTTTCCTAGCCACTTTCAATATTTAAAATAAACCCACGCTCTTCATTGTAATTAGATTTTTGTTATTGTCACTTGGTTATCAAGTCTCCGAGTGATTAGGTCGTCAGGTCTGACCCATAATTCTGGGTCAAATCCTCGGACCCGATGACCCGGTCAAAAATACGAAATGAATTCCCCGTTGGTTCAATCCAACTATAGATACAACTGCAAAATAATTAGCGATTGTTAGTTTACTGCCAGTTTACAGATATGTGCAATAACTGCAGTCATATAACCGACAAAAACTGTGGGGCTGTTTCTACCGATATCTTCCTCCCTTCCCAGTTTTATTTTGTTGTCTTATTGTTACGCCTGCTTTGTAATGTTCCATTTTTTTTTTATTTTTGTTTGTTCGGATGCTATTTTTATTTTTGGAGTTATTTGCATGCAGGTCGTTCCTTGTTATTTTCTTATCGTTGGTTCTAGATGTCCGACTCGACAGCGTTCCTTTTTCCGACAAACCTCTAAACCCGACGAGGCGTGAGTATAGTGATAACAATTTGTTATTCTTTTATTTTTTATTTTTGCTTGTTGCACCATATCATTTTATTTGTTTTAGTTCATAATTTATATCTGTGTTAAACACACACAGGCACGATACGTCTGTTATGATACGTACAGGTAAATTTCATAGCATGATTATCGTACACTATCGGACAAATCTTCCCCTTCCATTATCAACAATTCACAAAAACTTGCTGCAAATCTAAGACCCCACAGTTCAAAACGCACAACCAAAATTATTCAAGCGTCAACTAAAACTCGCGAATTTTCCACAACACTTGTACTGGTTGTCTTCCTCAGACGACAGTCTAAGAAACTTGCACCACATTCTCCACACTCCAGCACTCCATTACTCCAACAAACTTTTTGCTGTAGTACAAGTGTTGTCGAAAATTCGCGAGTTTTAGTTGAAGCTTGAACAATTTTGGTTGCGCGTTTTGAACTGTAGTTCTTAGATTTGCTGTAAGTTTTTTGATTATGAGTAGCAACCAAGGTAAAACAGCCGAACCTTCGGTTTTTCTGATCAACAATTCTTTATCAAAAAGGAAGGGAATGTCGATTAAAAAGAAATCGGCTATCGAACACTGCACTGCATTTCTATACACTTATAAAAACATAACGAAGCTCTAGGATCGTAGAAAGTTTCAAACCATGAGGTACGGTGCTTTCCTGTGTGACTCAGTTTTGCCACATTAGTTTAAATGTATGTAAATGTTGCAAATGCTTTTATTTTCCTGTTTTTTTTTTCCATGTACGAGACGGTTTTGCTACATTCACTCAAAAGTGTGTAATGTTGCAAAAATTGTATATGCACATAATGGTCGTAAACAGGGAGAGGTCATACCCTTGTTGCATTGATAATGAAACTCATGGAGACAAACTTATTAGAAAACAAAAAAGAGCTCGTTTGAATTAGACATTATCTGAGCAGTGAGTAATGCGAATATGTGAGTACTCGTGTAGATTTTCATCAAGAATACTACTGTCATCAGACTGTTCGCTAACTAAACCACTTTGGCGATTTTCTCCTTATTGGAATCATCACGTTTGTCAACATCTTCACCGATCCTCAAATTATTCACAATTTCAGTACTTTTTATATGTTTGTGATAAGCAAAACCGGCAATTAGTATCAGGGTTCCCACACAAACCACTTAAAAAAAATTCCGTGACTTGGCCAGATCTCCCAGCCCAAAAAAGTGAATTTTCCCCTTACATTTTACGAAAAAAAAACAGAAAAACAACAGGTTGCACTGTGATGGAGTTAAATTATACAGTATTGAAGCTTCTCCAGCTCAGCAATTTCCCTATAAATTCCTTGACACTACGTCAATGCATCACTCAATAGCTTTCTCTTCTCTCTACTTAACATTTTTTTTTGTAATTGTCCAAAAAATTTGTTTCCCTTATGCTACAATTTGCTTGATATTTACTTTCTGATTTAAATTTACGAACAGGGGCTACTTTGAAGTAATTACTCGTTATATCTGTCTGCTCAAATCCCCTGACTTTACCTCATGATTTCGCAACCCCCCCCCCCCCCAAATTTCACAAGTTTTCCAAAAAAAATCTGGACTTTCCTAGATTGTGTGGGAACCCTTCAGTACATATGGGAAACTGTCCAATGCTGGTGCATTTAATGTAAATCTCATGGCATTCCTCTACTGTTTCAAGCTTTTGGAAGGTTGAGTGAAAGACAAAAATGCGGGGGGGAAAACATACATAAAGCTATAGGAGATAGGTTATCTTCTTTATAGCGTCATGCTACTGAAATTAAAATATTGGCTTTTGCTTAAGAATTTTAATGCATTAATTCTACATATGGTGACTCGAAAGTCTGACTAAGGTCCACTCAGAAATGCTTTCTTCTAACAACTGGGTAATAAACGAAAAGAAGCCATTTGCGTCGAGTTCAAACAATGAAATAACTGAGGCTGCAGAGATACCGAAGCTGGATCAGAGCAGTTGCTGATATTTGGCGTATTAGGGCAGTAGTAGCAACTTTCACTTAAAATATCGATATCACTAGAACGGTTCAATATTACGAAGTGCAGTTTGTCCCGTTTTGCTCAGTAAATCACAAAGAATCTTCCTAGCTGTCTTTTTTTGTAACTGTTTTTATAATAATCATTGCACTTTGGAAGAAAACTTTGGATGCTGGTATCTGCATCAGTACCGGTATTGGCAAAATCTTTGGATCGGTATCGGTTTAGATCTGTAAATTTTGTATTAGTCAGGGACGACGCTAAAGATGGGTGAGAGGGGGGACCCCCCCCCCCCACCATCAGATCAAAATCAGACGTATAAACGAAGAAAATTCTGGTTACTTATTACGAAAACTCATTAGTTTCTTTCACAGTGACAGGAAGTAATCGGTGATACGTGAATGGAGCATAGTTGTTACTGTGAGAGTTGTAAAATCATCTTTTTTTGGATAGGGGATCGCAAAAGTAGAATTTTTCGGTTCACCCCCCCTGGCTAAAATTGCTGCTCCACTGCCGCCACCCGAGTAAGGCGATTCTAGCGTCGTCCCTGGTATTGGTGTAGCCTTAGAAATAACAAAATAACAGACAGGTAGAGTAATAAGTGACAAAAGGATTTAATCAACAAAAATGTAATGTCTTCAGCTAACATTACTATTATTTTGATTAAACATAGTTTTCCCCACAAACTACCTCATAAATCAAATAAAAAAATTGATGTAAGTCAGGCTCATTAGAAGAATACTAGCTGTACCCCATGCTCTATAATGGGCAGCATGAAATGAAAACGACCACTGAACCCCCCCCCCCCCTTTGTGTGGTCTGCATGGTTTATGACGATGTTGGAGCTTAGCAGCCCCTTGTAGCAGGCATTGCCTGCAGTACAACTATCGTGTGACGCCTATCAAGCTGCCTCACTCGTGTGGCGTTGCCTGCAGTACACATGAATCCCAGTCGCATCCGCACGACCGACCTCACTAAGAGAAATAAATACATAGATTTTCTTTTTTTCCTTTCTCTCCAGGAGTTGCATGAAAATAAGGTGCGTAGCAGCCAGTTTCGTGCACGAAAAATTTCAAATTACGAGCTTCACGCTTTTTAGTTCTTTGAAAATAAACGTGTTTGAAATAACCTACTAAATATTAAGCATCCACAAAAAGTTGGTTTGTGCAACCATCAAATGATAACACTACTAAATCTTCCTAAATCAATTAAGACGTATCGTCTTCACTTAACACTCTGCGCACCACACAAATGTCGTCCATCAATAGAATTGAACGTCGTTGCTGCACCAAATGTTCAGTTGTTTCGTTTTTATTACTTTCAGTGTTTACTGGGATTATGCTCTCAACGTGAATGTTCGAGAAATTGTGTACGTTCACTGCCACCAACAAGGTACGTGATTATCATATCACTAACATTAAGTGATTGCAAACACATCTCTGTTTGGTTCTAACCTATGTTATTACATACACATTATTATTATCTGCAATAATTTGGGGTATGCTTGTGCAATTATGCTAGAGTAGACTGCAACCCATTTAGAAACTTTTGAAACAACTCTTTTTACTTCATAACCAGAAAAACAATTTGAGCTTGACAGATGAAACAAATCGAGCCACTGCAGACCACCGGATATTTCCAAATCTTGCCACAAGTTTTCTACTAGTTTCTATGTACTCCATACAAGTTTTCTACTAGTTTCTATGTACTCCATACAAGATTTCTGGAAAAGTGGTTTCGAGTTTCTTACACCACATATCAGGGAAGCTGCATCAACTATCAATTTTGTTTTTCAAATTAAAGTAGTAAAATTGTACCAAACACTAGTCTGCATTACGCCGCTAAAAGTTTACCAAATGGTTCTCGAGAGCGCACGCATGAGTTTTTTTCTCAGCACGTGAAATGTTTTTTATAGAGTCTAAAAATAAAAAATTCTCATTGCGCATCAGCACTTTCATCAAACATTTCCTGGAGCCGATGGCCACATCAGGTCTTTGCTCCATTCACGTGATCGTCTCAAAACGAATCTAAGGGTCGTTCAGAGGCATGTCACAACTAAGCTACTGGTTTTGTTTTGTTTGGTAAAAAAAAAAAAATCCATTGTTAGCGGTCTTATAAAAAAAAAGTGGTAAGGCCATTAAAAAAAGAAAAGTTGGTTCTCAGGCCCTCCCGCACCGATTTTCTGACGGAAAATAAAAAGAAACGACGCGGCAAAAATGTCGGTTACAGAACAAAAATAGCCCTTAGTGGGAAATAGAAATATAAAATTGTCATTCTTGTCGTTAAATAATTGTGTGGACACATGGTACGAAGCATTACGAGGCAGTATTCTTTATTTTACCCAAACTAGAAAATTATTCCCCAAAATGTATGGAAAAATATGGGTCGAAAAATACAAAAAAAAAAAAAATTCCGCCCGCCCGCACGGATTTCTTGAGAAAAATGCCCGAGAACCAACTTTCTTTTTTTAAGTGGCCTAATGTGGTAATTTTTTTTTTTTTTTGGTAAGGTCTTTTTTCTGGGTGCGCGCACGGCTTATGTGCGAGACAATGCGGTAAATGGGCTTATTCAACAATTTTATGGAATTTCTCAGGGTAAATAATAAAACTATTTAGTCTGCACCTATGTAGATTCATACTTCAACAATCAACATAGACTTGACTGGCTGCCACCATACTGAACTGCAATTCAGAAAGTTAAAATGAGTCTTTAATAAGAAAGTAACGTGTTCCCGTCATAGCATTTGGGGATTGCAGCTAAAACCAAAGTGTAAAAAAATATTCAGATGGGAACATGTTTACTTGTATGTTTAACTCCAGTTTCATTTCTCTTAATGGACCTTTAACACTATTTTGTGGTTTTTTTTCAGCTCATATTGGTGGCACTGTCGTGTTGGTGGGTCAAGATGGTGTCCAACGTCCTCCAATTCACTTCCCCAAAGGTGGCCATTTGCTTGCCTTTTTGTCTTGTCTCGAAAACGGACTTCTGCCACACGGCCAATTGGATCCGCCACTCTGGTCACAAAGAGGGAAAGGTAAGAGCAGTTACCCTAGTTACTGTTTAGTGCTAAGAAGCACTAAATGTTTGGTACAGTCCCCCAACCTTAAAACAATCCTAGATCTGCCACTGGGAGTCAACATCTTTGTTTTCCGTCGCTACTTTTTTATAGACTTCCAGCAATGCTTCTTCTTCCAGTAACTTCTCTCTTTCTCTATTTTAGGCAAAGTTTTTCCACGACTTCGACGGAAAGGTCGAAATCAAATTGTTCGCACTGAAGCCGAAGGGGATGAAGATGAAGAAGATGAAACGTCGGATTATGTGTTCCGAATACTAAATCACATTAAACCAGATGCCATCAGTAAGTGACAATGCATTTCATATTTACGTCAATCTGCACCTGAATTGCAGACTAACAAATGACTCACTGTGTAGACTTAACAATTAACGACCACGGCACAAAACAATAATCCATTTTTCCTTTTTCTAGCTCAAGAACTTATGGATCCCAAGTTCAACCCAAGAGGCATCTCATTCCCTTGGCTGTCCCGTGGAGATACAACCCCTAGTCCTAGTGCCAACACTGGTAATTCATTTAGCTTAAGTGGCCTAGGACTAATAGGTGGCATCACTTTGCACCACCCGTCCACAAGGTCATCGTCCAGCACGTCCAGCAGTAAATCCCTCTCGCTGACAGAAGAGAGCCTGGAGGGACAGCAGCGCCATTCAACAACCAACGGCCATTCGGGGTACAACATCTCTCTTTACTACATACAGAACAGTAAATTAATAAAGAATTTAAATTTAGAAGTTGATGACAGCAAATTAATAAAGAATTTAGATTAATAACTCCGATGACTGCTGAACTCCGACCTTAAAAAAATGGTGTTCTAATTTTCACATAAAGAGGTAGCAGCACCATACGCAGTGTCAATGAAACAACAGACAACTAATAGCAAACTAATATGCAAAACCAGTTTTTATTTTTTTAAGTCATTACTACTGTACCAAGCAACCAATAATGTATGGATGGGGCAACGCACTCTCACTCAGTGGAGGACAACATGCAAGACCACTGCTACTAAACAAACCAAACGAACAAAGTGTTGTCTTGAAGTGTAAAAAAAAAAACAGAACTAACAGGGGAAAAAATGGATTCTTTTAATTACGGTTTCAATCATGCAATTACGCAATTTAATTACAGTTTCAAGCTTGCAATTATTGGGGATAAGACAAAAAAGGAGGATGGGGAAAATACTAGGACATAGACAATTTAGTCTGACCATGAAACAATATTTAGTCAGCAAGTCCGTTGGTAAACAACAGTGACTGCTTCCACTTCAATATTAGATCTGGAAAAGAAAATGGATCTAGCAACAAAGTTTTGGAGGGAAGAGGATATCCTCAAAGATAAAGTGATTCACGAGCTAGTACTTGGATAATTTGGATGCAAACATAAAACGGATTATTTTTATAATTTGTTGGTTTTAAAGAAAAACTGCGTAACTTTCGGCTTCTATGTAATTACTTTTAAATATATTTATTCATCTTAATTTAAGCAATACCTTGTTTTTCACTAGCCTATTTAAGTGTCAGAAGACTCTTAGTTTCCTTTTTTTTGTCTTGTTTAATAAATAACCGCATAGTCTATAAACTTGGTACAAAATGGAGTTTAAACTAGGCTTTTTTTTACAGAACCTCCCTACAGATCCTGTGTGACACCATGAAGCGACAAATCATATCTAGAGCCTTTTATGGATGTAAGTGGTAACAAACAAATATTACATTGATTAACATAGCTAAGAGCCACTGCTTTACTGTGAACAAAGGTGCAAAAAAAGCACTTCTGATCTAATAAATATCGAGTTAAATCAAAAAATAGTTGACTGCAGGAGACTAACTTGACTGCAGATGATTTCAGTTGTGAAGTAATACTTTTATTTATTTTGCAACTAGGGCTAGCTCACTGCCGACACTTGCGCACAGTTCGGACACATTTGTCGGGTCTGGTGCATACGACAGTCGTGTCCATTGAAGCGCCTTGCAATGCTTCCAAAGGTGTTACTGTGGAAGTATGGAAGGCCATGCACACAGACGATAAGGTAAGAATTATAAACTCTATTATACACCCAGGCTGCAACTAGTGCTTTTAATATTTTTGAAAAACATGTGATTTGCCATTCCCCATTCGCAGTAGGTAAAGCTGTTTTTACCCCTTGAATACCTACAAATTACATTTTTGTATTATTGTCTGCATTTAGACATTTTGGCATGACGCTGTTCAGCCCGTTCCAAATTTTTTCATGTTTTGCCCAAATAACGAGCCGGTGCCTGGTGGAATTTTCTCACTGCTTACAAGTACAGTATGGCTGCAGGGACGTCACTCCGGCAAGCTGTAGGGCTGAAAGGTTGGACAAAGTAACAGGGATTTCCGATGAGGCCATCGTCCAAATGTAGTTTTTCGAAGACCAACAGCCAAAAAAAAACATCGGAAAAGCTAGACTATAAGGTTTGCTGGATTTCTTAATAACATGGCAGGAACCAACCTAAAGACAGGACGACACAAGGATACAACTTATCGTTTTGGCAT
This sequence comes from Lithobius niger, assembly GCA_023313725.1. NCBI lineage: Eukaryota > Metazoa > Arthropoda > Chilopoda > Lithobiomorpha > Lithobiidae > Lithobius > Lithobius niger. The sequence goes on along the minus strand of JAHWFP010093993.1, from coordinate 421,207 downwards.
CATGACAACAAGATGGCTGTCACTCTGCACATGTGCAGCACTTGAAAAGTTCCTGGGTTCATCTATCATGGCGCATGTTGGAGTGGAGGAAACAAGGTTTTAAACTCTCAGGAATTAATGTCTAAATGCAAACAATAATGCAAAACTGTAATTGGGGAGGTATTCTGGGATAAAAAAAAAACGTATGAGCTTTCCTTTGCGGTATTCATCCTAGACAAAAATCTAACAACTAAACATTAGCAATTAGCATGGCTTAAGCATGACATTCAATGCAGCAAATCTGAGCAAAGAGACCACTGGGTTCGTTAAAGTTAAGCTGTTATTTCTGTGATAGCAGCCAGTTGCCGCTTATTGTTAAAAAACACATTACCATGACAACGCGTTTCTTAAGCTGTTACATGCTTGCGCTCCCTGCCTCGCTACACTGTGCTGGCAATCAACACAGGTAGAGGTGAGCGCGGTTCGGGTCGGTTCGGGGTCAGGCCGGTTCCTAAAAAAAATAATTACTGCGGTTTGAGGGTAGCTGCGGTTAAAAAAAGTAAAATTACAAGCGGTTTCAGGTACACCGCAGCTAAAATAAATAACCACTGTTAACCGCATGTCGTAGAAAATGGGAAACTATCGTGGCTATTTGCTTTTTCTCCGTGATTCACCTTCATGCAAGGCTAAATGAAGCAGAAACTGCAAGACTCGAAAGTCGCCGTCAGTAACATACCAACCGCGAAAACAAACTGTGCAGACAGCAAATGCATGCTTGAGGAGGAGAAAGGGACGCACGCTGTCAAGATATTTTTTTAACTTATTTTTAACTAACTAAAAAAATATATATTGAAGAAAAAAATAATCTACTAAAGAACGCCGTTTGTTGAATTATAACAATGTCTTCGTGTGACTTTCCTTTGTTTCCAATATTTTTGTTTTTCGTAATCAATGCCTTTATTAGATCTTTATTTAGCGGTTAACCGCAGGCAAACTGCGTGTCGGTCGGGTCAGGTTTTATTATAGCGCACATTTGAGGGTTCGGTGCGGTTTGGTTGTCAGTTCAGACATTGCGGTGCCCTGCGGGTCGGTTCCAGTCTGTGTAAATGCTCGCCTCCGTGTCATCAGTGTGTTTAGCTCGGATGATGAACCACAGAGATTTATCTAATGTTGTTTCCTGCTGAGGAATAATGGTGCAATGATTTAACGGCCGAGTGATTCTGATGAAACTAGTGTGAATGAATACAGAAAGCAACTTGTGTTGGTTGTGTATGTCTCAAATACTAGTTATAACTACGTACCGTAACTCTGTTGACTGCACAACATAAGTAAGAGTCGTCTTTTCTTTTCCTTGACAGGTTTCTGACGCAATGGAGGTATATAGGTTAACATACTTTGGTGGAGTGCAGCATGAAATCCGAAAAGAGGTAAATCAATTGTGGGAAAACTATTGCAGCTACAGTGTTAGGTAGTACATTCTGAATCATCTTGTAAAAGAGGGATAGTCAGCGTCATGACTACATTTTATCCGTAACAGTAGGACTAACTTAAGGCCACTAAAAATTAATTAAGTGGTTCTCAGGAGTGGTACTAAATAATTTGACGTAGCAAGCGGTGTTTTTTATATTTTCTTATGGAGTACCGTACCATACAATATCTAGGTTTTAATGCCTGGTTTTGCATTTGATAAAATTCTTTCTTTAGATCCAAGTTTTTAGTTATGATATGACTCTGAAGGGCTCTTACATTCATTTCGAGGCGATCAAGTGAATGGACAAAAAGCTGATGTGGTTGTGGGTCCAGGAAGTGTTTGGTAAAAGCGCTGATGATGCGCGACTGGAATTTCTGTTTTTAGACTATGGCATAAAATGCATTTCATGTGCTAGGAAAAACCATGCGTGCACTCCTGAGAACCACTCGACAACTTTTAGCGGCGTAATCAAAAAACTAAAGGGTTAGCAACGTAAAAGATAAACCAAAGAATTCATCTTCCAATAGGCTGTTGGAGCAATCAAAAGTATCAAGGGAAAAATTACACTTTACCACACACTTCGAACCCACAGCAGCAAGTTCTTTTTAAATTTTCCGTACTAGGCGATCACTTTCTTCAGAAAAACACCACTACACTCACACGCTCATATCACGGTACCGAAAAACGAATCCATTTGTTTTTTTGAAGAAGGTGATCGCCTATCACCGAAAATTTAAAAATAACTTGCTTGCTGCTGTGGCTTCGAAGTGTGTGGTATAGTGTAATTTTTCCCTTGATGTCTTCAATTTACCATTGTAAACACCAGTTGCCGGTCTTTTCAATCAAAAGTAGATTTAATTGTGCAAGAGGATTCAAGTTATTTGAAAGCTTATGCATCGTGAATAAAACAACATTTTTCTTTAAATGTATATCCATCCACACACACACATCTACAAGCAAACGTGCCTTTTCTATTCAGGTTTGGTACACATAAACCGAGTTATGTCATAGGTGAAGTTGCGTAGTAAAGCTAAGTAATATAATATTAAATCACATGTAACAAGAGTGCAGAAAATATCTTGTCGTATTGGTTGCACGACTTTTGTTAACGGCTTATTGCCTCCATATTTAAGATGGTCACCAAGTGGCTAGTAGCAAAATGCCAAACTAAACAAATCTAGGCCCTTCAATCAAATAATTGAATCAACATCATATTTTTGTGTTAAACTAATGCAGACACATGCATTTCTATTGTAGTTTTTAATTATTTATTCTTTGCAAAGTGAATACTTGTTTCTTCCAGAACAAGTATTTGACACAGCAAAAAGAAGTTGTAATAAATGAGTATGCCACTTGAGAATAACCAGGAGTCGATAAACGATCCCCTCCGGGGGACGTTCATTTTTTTTCCTGAGAATGATAACCCAGGAGATCCACTAATGCCAATTAAATAATGTCTGTTTGTTTGTTTTACGTTACAGGTATGGCCGTATTTATTGGGTCATTATCAGTTCGATAGCGCCCTAGAAGAACGCAAGGCCCATGATGAGGCAATGCACCACCAGTATGAGAATACCATGTCCGAGTGGTTAGCGGTAGAAGCCATTGTCCGGCAAAGGGACAAGGAAATAATGGCAGCTCAGTTGGCCAAGCTCTCATCAGAAAGCACCAATGGGGAAATCCCGCTTGTCGGTAAAAAACTACACAACGAATAGTATTAAGCATTTAATGAGTTATTTAATGCGGTATTACTCTGATCTCCTAAATGATAGAGAAAATCAAATCTACTTCCAAAGAGGGTGGAGTACTACTGGGGAACTTGCAGGCATTGAACAAATGAAAAGTAATCAAGTCGTGGACTCGGCTTGAGTTGCAGTGTCCTAAAATGACACAATAAAAATTAAAAAGAAAAGATTCATACAGCATCTTAGTGAAGAGAATTTTATACTTGAAAAATTCACCTTTGTCACGCTTATTTTTACAAGAACACGATATTACAAATATCTCGCAAATTTTCGATGGTCAGCAGTCCTGGAAGTGTAATGGCTCAGGCGACTATCTTCCTCAGGCTCTACAACAACACAGTTTCACAACTTCGTAACGACCGTTCGTCAGCGCCATTACACCTTCCAGGACTACCAACTATCGAAAATTTGTTGAGGTATTTGTAACATCGTGTTCTTGTGAAAATAAGCGTGAAAAATGTAAATTTTTCAACTTTAATATGAATTTTCGTTGTAAGTGACGTGACATTTTCAAACGAGAATTTTACATGTATAACAACAGGTTAACCTACTAGCTGTACCAGTTATGGCTCTAGTCGACGGGCAATTTACGGAATCTGTATACCGGTCGTTAAAATGCACAAAGTTAAAAACTCTTGATGTCATTGCACTAGTTTTTTTGGTCAAGATGGCTACAGTAGCATGGAAAAGGAGATGCTCATTTAACCGAGCAGCGCCATATTCACCATCAACAACTTTCCTAGAAGTGTGATGCAGCTACTTTGAAAATTTGTCAATTTTATGTGTTTCACTGAGTGGGAGACTAATTCCATTAAATTGTCCTTTATCGTGTTATACCCAGAGTGAGGTACATTTGTTTTTATACGTAGCGGTTTAGAATCAAGGCATGGCTGTTAAGCAATGTTTGGCCCATACCGCTTTATTAGGTCAGCCTGCATTGTCAGTTGCAAAATTATAATTTACTTTAAAAGTAAAACCATTAAGATAAATCCTAGTCTCTACTAATCAACTCAACATGGTTGTACGTGCTAACAACTGACATGCTGAAATACACCAATGCAGCGAAAAATTCATTTCATTTTGTAGGGCGTGACCATACGCTCAGTAATGACGTATTTGAAGATAATCTGAGCATCACGTCCGATGATAATCAGGACGTGGAAGTCGGAGACGAAGGGACGGTCCACGACCAAGAATACGGAACATACAATGGAGACAAGGAAGATACTCAAGTAGCCGTAGAAGAAAATGTAACAGAAGATGAAAAAATGTCAATACCCAAGGTAATGCTAAAAGTTTTTCTGCATCTACAGAAGTAGGAAGCATGTTCTACGCATGTTCAAACTCCAACGTATCAACGTGCTTCGATCAGTTTTTTTTTAAACTGTAAAACAACACTGAAACATTAGAAACACAGTGACACACATTTTTTTACATGTGAATGTTACAGTAACACTCTTTCATACCAATATAAGATACTAGTTCATTGTACGAACATGATATAACACATCGCAAACGAGAATCCTGGCAAAAAGTGGTCCCAGAACGAAATACTTTGCTCTAGTATCACACGACAACCCAGTAAAACAATGTAAGAATACACTAACCAGTGTCGCTCACTCACGTCAGTCATTCTACCGATTTCGCCGGGTGTGCATAACCCAGAGAAGATAACTGGAATGTTTTTTTTGGCGAGTAAAACAAATAGTGACAGTGCCAAATCCACCAGTCGCCTTCTATCTCACCTTCTTCCTCTTAAACGTAAAGTGCGACTTTGCCATTAAAGCTGACCGCTCGCTGGCTTTACGTGGCTCTGCCTGCAGAACGCAAAAGCATATTGACTCTTCCAAGTATACCCGCTATGTTTTTTCCTCCCTTCCAAGGACTGGACGGGGAGGGATGCCAAATAGAATCACCACCCAAACATGAAAGCAATAGCGTATTTTTCAGTGTTTAATAATATAGTACCAGTGAAACAAAAATTATCTCGCGTACAAAATTTGCTTTTTAGTCAAATATGGCACTGAAAGGAGTAAAATATCTTGTGCTGTTGTGTATCGGTCCGTATTCATGTTCACTTGAGTGCACTACCGGTTTCAATTCAACTTTTCCATAAAATTGTATGCGTTATTTGTACGTTTAAGTTTGTAAGACAAAAAAATGGAATGGTGTTTCAAGGATTTCAACTGTCAAATACCAAAATTAATTATACATCATGAATGCAATAATACTTATTAAGGTTGCACCGATAAGCATCTGTGGTAGCGTTATCGGCAACTTTAACAGAAATATCGATAACTCGGGAACCGTTAGAGAAAACGACATGCAGTTTGCTGCGTTTTGCTCAGGAAATCACTCAGTATCTTTCTGGGTACGTCTTAACTGTTGGTTAGCCTACTAATTAAAGTATTGGACGTTGCAGAAAGCTACACCATTGATGAAAAATTGGGGATAAAATTTTGGATATCAGTACCGGTATCGGCAAAATTGTTAAAACCGGGTCGGTATTGGTATCGAATCGGTAAAGCTGGTATCGGTACAGTCTTAATAGTTACCATTATTCCACAAAATTAATCAGAAGTTAACCCCTTCCACATGCAGAAACACAAATGACAAAGTTCAGCTACGAAATGCTAGTTCATAAGTGCTTTAACGAAGCAAGCAAAGTACAGCTAAGTTGTTAGGAGCTTGGTCTTTGAGCCAAGAGGATGCACGATCGAATCTTGTTACCAACCTGTGTACTCGTTCAAATAGGGGGTGTAAGTTCAATTAAATACATGGCACTTCTTTCTATTACCGGTTGGGATTAATTTGACTTGTACACAAATCCTACACAAGTATTCATGCTTTTCCTTTTAATTTTTCTGCATTTGTTGCATGCTGTATATTTCTTTTTAATGGTTTGGATTAATCATTTTAGGTTTCCAAAACACCCGTTACTCCTGATGAAGGACTAGGAGAAGGCAAGTACGATGATGAGGAAGATAAAACGGATAATGTTGATTCAGGTATTACAGTTTGGTCATTCTGCTCTCAGTAATTCTAAAGCTTGTCGCACACTAGTCCGTTCCGTTCTGTACCAGCATGTTAAGTAGAGGAGCTGCATAACTACTCAGTTCCATTCCGTGACAACCCGTTGGCTCACGGACGGGGTTGTCGAGGCAGAATCCTTTCAGTCAAAAACTGATCGCATCGAGAAGTGTACGCACCTGCCGTCAGTCGATAGCCGTCGTCATCCGTCACGCCCTTGCTTTCTGGACTTTAAAGTCATCATGCCCGAGCATTAAGAATTAATATCTAATTTACTACGACTTTCTACTTAAGGGCATTACAAGCACTTTTTCATTTGCATTGCCAATTTGGGCGTGATCAAATTTAAAAGTTCAGCGGAGCTGACTGAAACAGTTAGCGACAGAAGCAACGTGCGCTGGACCATCCATGCCGTCAGTAGTCGAAACGGGATGGAACGAACGGAACGGAGTAGTGTGCAACAAGCTTAACAGCACTTGAGAAATTTAGTAATCTGGCTTGTAGTATGAAGTAATGTAGACTAAAAATGTAGACTAATGTAGACACTTATTGAAATAAGCATGTTTTTAACTGAAAAGATAATTCTAATGCTTAATTTATAATTACCTATGTATAGAACTTGGAACATCAGTGCTTAAATTTTCAATTTAGCAAAATATTAAAAAATATGATTAACATTACTTTCCATTAAATTTTCAGAACTAATTGTAATAATGAACCCATCAGTAGACAGTGGGAATCCGCCAGAAGCAAGCGATGCAACAGAAAATGACGCACTGTTGAAGGCAGACGATGGTACCTGCGAAACAAAAGTAACCGATGGCCTGACAATCGAAGACATCCCTGAAGGCACTACCCCTGGTTCCCATTCGGGCTGTCTGTCTCCTGTTAGCTCAAATGGTGGAGTGTACTCGGTGAGAACAACAAGTGTATCCTTGCATGAACAGTTGAACACGCTGGCACGCTAAAGCTTTTGCCATTTATGTGGCCGGTTATTAATAAGCATTTTCGTTCATTGACCTAGAAAATTAATTCTTCCGGCCTTTAACTATTGACAACTTACATCAACTTTTGGTTGGCATCAGTTCTCTGAAATATTGATGCAGCAATTTAAATGTCGACCGGCAAAATGTAAACTTCTTGCTATAGCAACTGTTATGCTGAATTTCATCATATCCATACTGAAGTCTACTCACGTGATTATATCCTAGCTACGATTCAGGATTAAAAATATAGTTACCTATTTTGATACGCACTGAATAACACTTTTACATTAACCAACCTTTACTACTTTTGTAGGTAGAATTACTGGATTCCTTCGCTCTTAACTTGCATCGAATTGACAAAGACGTACAAAGATGTGATCGAAATTACAAATATTTTGCTGAACCAGAAAACTTGGAGAAACTACGTAATGTCATGTGCACGTAAGTACGACTTTGTTGTTATAAAGACTTTTTGTTTCTTGACTTGTCTCAATGCCGACCTAAGAGCTTGCTTTATTTTAAGGTACGTGTGGGAACACTTGGAAATAGGCTACGTTCAAGGGATGTGTGATCTGGTCGCTCCACTCCTGGTCATCTTTGATGATGGTGAGCAAGCATATAAAATTCTCCAGTATCTTGTAGTATCACACACCATTAAGATGCTAAGCATCATTGAGCAAGGGGAATACGAATACGGTTTTAGCAAGTAAAATAGCAGAAACTTCTGCTTGTTTGGGGCTTAATTCTACTGACATGGCAGACACCCGCGCCTAGGCCTATTGCTGAAACCGTATTCGTTTCGCCCTTCTCATTTGCCCTAGCAAACGTAACCTAGCTCTCATCCACAAAGTATTCTCTACTGACGAGCCCAAACAAGGGCGAAAATCTGTCTAGAGATCTTTGTGGGTGAGAGCTAATTGATAGTAAATGACCGTTAAATACTAAAATGGAACCTGAATAGTCTTTGTCACAACGGGACGAAGAGTAGCACAATTTGCTGTTAAGTGTGGGTTTGGTAATACATAACACAAATGCAAGATACCTCAGCATTAGTGTTGGGCAGTACCAGAAAGTTTTCAGACGGTGCCGGTACCAAGTTTAGTATCCTGGTACGTAGTCGGTTTTCTGCGATACTTATGAATGAGGCAGCCCTGGTATATATCACTACTGTGGTGCCAACACCTGATTAAAGCTAAATGCATGCTTCACCACATAGTTCATAAAAAAAACCATCATCTAAAATGTGTAGTTAACACGGTATCCAAGTACAAATGCAAATTTGGCTTTATTTTTATGCATGTACGTTCCAGTTTTACTATTGTTGATCTTTAACTGCTTGCAATGCTTTAAACCCTACAACACAAGAACTAGATGAACTATTATAATTTTAGCACCTTTTTCATATTAAAACAATACTGGTGTTGCATTTTCGGTACCGAAGTACACCATGAGAACCGGTTTACCGCCCAACACTACTCAGCACTCGATTAAATTACCAATACTACCATAAATCACCTATTAAACACCCTTTACATGTGTCCAGGGAGGGGGTTTAGGCCTAACTCCATGCTTTTCAATGTGGTCCTAAAATTGAAAGTTCTTGATTCGTATTAAATTTCTACAGAGTCCATGACGTATAGCTGTTTCTGTGAATTGATGAAGAGAATGGCAGCCAACTTCCCTCATGGTGGGGCTATGGACTCGCACTTTGCCAACATGCGATCCTTAATTCAAGTAAGCAAACAGTGAAGTTTAGCTTTGAAAAAATTAGTGATATGTCAACTTAACAATAATGTTAAGGTAGCAAGGCTCTTAAATAAATCATTAATTCCAGATATTGGACTCGGAGATGTTTGAACTGATGCATCAGAATGGCGATTACACTCACTTTTATTTTTGCTATCGATGGTTTCTTCTTGATTTTAAGAGAGGTGAGTTGCGTGTTTAGTTTTAAGATAAATGTAGTGCATGGTCACCCTCTTATTGCTAAAACATCGCCAGTAGCGGAGCTACGATTTTTTCTGAAGGGGAGGGGGTGAAGACACAAAACTAGATGCCATCAATTACGCATTTGTACCAACAGCTGTAACCAGCATTTTTGCAAAAAGACTGGCGAACACGAAGTGCTAAACCAACCTAGCACTTCGGCTGGACGGATCGCTGGGCCTCTCGCCCCAGACTCCATACTAATTTATTTATTCTTTTCTCTGAACAGAACTGTTATACGATGACGTCTTTAGCATCTGGGAGACAATTTGGGCAGCTCGTCATGTGGCATCAGCGCATATCGTACTTTTTATTGCATTGGCACTTGTAGAATTCTACCGTGATATCATCCTCAACAACAATATGGACTTCACAGACATTATCAAATTCTTCAATGGTACGTATGTATAAGAATACACCAGCAAAGTAGACTCAGCGAAGAAATATGTGTATTAACATGTCGCAATTACTAAATTCAGTAAAGATTCGTCAAAAAATATATGCTAAATCTCAAAACAAATAGAATAATCGACCCGTATTCCGCAAATTTTCGATAGTTCTTTGAAACACACTTCAACTGTTAGTCCTGCACTTTGTGAGGATAACAGAATCTCCCAGGTACTTCATGTCCACACCCATGAGAAAATTTTAGGAAGAAGTGCCACCTGAAACCTGTCAAACAACAATATGGTGGCCATTTTGTTTTTAAAATGGCCACTATACAATACAAAAAATCAAATTCGTACTAATGCATGTAAATTTGGCATCAATTGCTAGGTTTTTAAGGTCTGCCAAATTCAAAAAATTGCTCTAAAAAGGTACCAGGACTCTATACGACAACGAATCCAAGATGGCACCCAGAATGGTGGCAAAATTCAAGTGTTTTTTCATACTTTTAAAATATACTTACAGAGTTGAGGCAGATTTGAATTATTCCTCAAAAACATGAGTTCGTTTACAATGACTAGTAACTAGCAAACACCAGGTAAAATCCATACTGTAGTTTGTCAGTAATTAGGAGCTAAGCTGCGGCTGTTTCTCTATGCTGACGTAGCATTGCATTTTTCTTTGATTCACAGTTAAGTTACATCTTTAAAAGTGATGCGGTTGCAGTTCTAACTAAGATAAATGGATGTATTTCTGCTTAGATATCAGGCAGAGATGTATATTTTTCAACATGAGTAATTAAAACGATTTATTGTAATTTGGAACCAAGCTACGGCAGTTTATCTACATTGTACTGATGTGCATTTAGAGTTTATATACACAAGATGGAAAGCCAAAGGCTCAACAAGAGTTAAATAAATACAGATGCAAACCTATTTATGTTGCCTTTTGGGCTTATACGTCAGACTGCCTGAACGGGGAATTGAACCCACAACCTTTGAAACCGAAGACCGAGATCCTACCGCTGACCCAATAGGCCGTGTTAGTATGGCCCAGCGGTAGAACCTCGGTCTTTGGTTCAATTCCCCGCTCAGGTAGTCTGACATACAAGTCCAAAAGGCAACGTAAATAGATTTGCATCTGTATCTATATACACAAGTTACATTATTAAAGTACTGCAGTAGCCATTCTAATTACGAGCTTAGCTATGTAAGTTTATCTATGCTGTAGCACTGTGCTTTTTGTATTTATTTAACCACAAGTTACATCGTTAAGGTGCTGCAGTAGCCGCTTAGATGAAAGATGGAGATGTATCTTTTCCAACAAGCATAATTAGAACTGCTACAGCACAGATAAACACTTGTAGCTTATCTCCTAATCACGATAAACCATTTTTATTACCTATGTTGGGAATATACATTTTGCCACCTTTCATAATCCTAATTACATCCACTTATCATAATTAGAACTGCCACCGCGTCAGTTTAAAGAAGTAACATGGGGTGTATTGAAGAAGAAAGCAACATAGATAAATAATACGAACGGCTACTGCAGCACCTTAAAGATGTAACTTCTGGTAAATAGATGAAAAAGAACACTACAGTGTAGTTAAATTGCTGTACCTTAGCTCTTAATTACAATAAATAGTTTTAATTACCCAAAGCATACTTCTCCATCTTTCACGTAAGCCGATTACAGCTATTTATCTTAATTAGAACGGCTACTGCTCAGTAATCAGTATTAAATAACACTTGAGTTAAAACGCAGCACTCCGTTTAGTTGCTATGGGGAATTTTCGATGAACTTCTCAACTAATGATGGTAATTAATAGCAACGTTCATCTTCCTAAGGCTTTTTTCTACGTGTTGTGGAAACTCTGTTTCATGTTGTTGTTAAACTCGTACTCGCGATCTGACCACTGATCTTGTTCGTTGTGATGCATGCTCCACTTTTTCTCGAGTTGTCTGACTGTGGCTGTAGGTTCATATGGGTATTTTGGCTTTTTCAAAGTGTTGTATGGCAACGGACTCCAACGCCTTGAGGTGAGTAGTGTTGTGTTGTTCCATGCTCTTGTGTTTCGATGTTGTGCTGCGATATCGGTTTCAGGGTCTGGCTCTTCTGATCTTGTGGTGGTAATATGGTCCGAGATTTGCACATTGATACCTCTTCGTGTTTCAGCAACATAAACTGTGTTGCAGGTAGGGATCGACCGAATCCGAACCGGATCTGAAGCCGGATCTTTAGGGTTCGGATTCGGCAAAATTGTTAATGTCTGGGCAATTTTTCAATAACTTCGCTAATTTCTGGTCGTTTTCAACGTTTTAATATACCATTCGAAGCGTTTTTTCACCAGCTTTCCAATGGAGCTAATTTCAAATGGATAGCATAAACTATTCAGAAGTTATAAGTGAAAAACCAATACACAAGTTGCAAAAATGGGTACTGGAGTCTTTAAACTTTACTCACTTTGCTACTTTACTCAGCTAGACTCAAAATTTAGTCTGTATAAAATACAAAGGTCTGAAACAATCAACAAAGTTTTTATTTTGGATTAGGTTAGGATCCGGACCCGATCCGGATTTGGTAAAAGTAGATACGGTCGACCTAGTTGCAGGTAGCCGATTTTGTTTTGGGAGAATTAGGCGCCAGTGGTACCTCTGGTTTTGGTTGCGAGGCTTGTATTTTCATCTTAGTTTCTGGTGAAATAGGTGAGGGGGTTAGGAGGGGTTGCTTCTTTGGTCAGTGTCACAGGGATATGAAGTAAGTGCTGTTAGGAGCATCTTTTTCAGGTTTACGCTGTTTTTGAGGAAGCAGTTAAAGCCTCTTTGAGGATATCACGGATAGGGTCACTGTAGCTGTAACTCGCTGACTCGTCAAATCCTGCTCTACCGTGTGGTTGTCGCTTATTTTGGGGATATTGATTTGCAGTCTATATAGCATGACGGGTGGCAAGGCTAGTTCGGGATGAGTTTTGAGTAAGGCGTCTCATTTTGTTGGGGGGGTGGGGTGTCCTGAAAAATAGGATACCTCGACTAGCGGCCATTGGCTTCTTGTATGGTTGGTACTGAATGCTCCCATCTTCGAGTCTGGTGATTAGAAGGTCGAGGGATGGGATGGGATGGAAGGATAAGTTCTCGTGCCACTAGGGAGCACGAGTACCCCATTAGTGTGCCCTTTATTTGCCAGAAGGTTTTATCGTTGAATCACACATAAATTGTAGAAAGGATGACTTTTACCATGTCGTAATCTTTTTGAAATTCAATTGGAAGAATATGTAGCTTGTTCGCTCTCATAGTAAGGCACTCGAGGATCAAGCGGGAAACAGGCTGGGCAATCAAGCTGGGAAACAGGCTTTTTACATAAAATGATGTAAGTACGTGTTTTTTGTCAAGGGTGACCCCTCTCAGTTGGTTTATGATATCCTGCGTATTTTTGAGGCATTGGTTTGTCACCAAAAGGCTAGAGGAATATGTCTGGGGAAACCAACTGAGAGAGATCACCCTCGACAAAGACGACGTACTTACATCATTTGATTCTCGAGTGCCTAACTAGGTCAGCGAAGAAGCTAAATATCCCTCCGATTGAATTCCAAAAAGATTACGATCTGGTAAAAGTCATCCTTTCTACAATTTATGTTCGATTCGAAGATAAAACCATTTGGCAAATAAAGGGCACACCAACGAGGTACTCATGCTACCCACGACATTATGACATCTCAACCTTGACCAAAAATTTGGCAACGGTTCGTTGATGATGTCTTTTCGACATCTAAAGAACATGAAACCCAACCCATCCTTGAACTACTAAATTCTTGGCACGAGGACTTTTCCTTCACCAAAGAAGACGTAAAAGAGCATTCGATCCCATTCATCGACCTCCTAATCACCAGACTTTAAGATGGAAGCATCCAGGACCAACCATACAAGAAGCCGCCTACCCACCAACTAAAAACTACTGCTCTCAACGAAATGAGATGCCTTACTCAAAAGTCATCCCGAGCTAACCTTGCCATCTCTTCACCCCGGGGGGCCCCCCCCCCCAGTTCCAAGATTCAAAGGCAAGTATTATAGACTGTCACTTACGCAAAACCAAAAATCGTCCAAGTTCCACAATTCAAACTTGCAAATTTTCGACTATCTCTACTGATACTCTTCTTCAGGCAAGAGTCATGAGACTTCACAACAACCACCACCAACGAACTGTCCCAAGTCCACAACTTTAATATGAACTTATGGCAAAGTTTCTCGCAATAGGACACTGCATATTTCCTAACCCATTGCATTTAAAACGCCACACATCATAGAGTGCAAATCAATATCCCCAAAATAAGTGATAACCACACGGTACAGCAGGATTTAATGAGCCAGCAGGTTGCGTAACATTCCTTAAAAGCTACAGTGAACCTATCCGTGATATCCTCTAACAACGAAGCTTCAACCGCTTCCTGAAAAAGATGCTCCTAACGCCACATAATTAATCTCCCTGCAACCAGGATTCTGAGATCCACCTGCCATCTGAAGGCAGCAATAGTCAGAAATCATGTCACACTGACCAAAGAAGCAACCCCTCCCAACATCCACACGTATTTCACCAGAAACTAAGATGAAAATACAAGCCTCGCAAGTCGCAACCAACACCAGAAGTACCATAACCAGAACAGCACTGACGCTCCATTGTCCCAAACCAAAATGGGTTAACTATAAAATTCCCTGAACGACTGCAACCCAGTTTACATCGTCGAAACACGAAGAGATATCAATGTGCGAATCCTTGACCATATTATCGCCACAAGATCAGACGAGCCGGACCCTGAACATGCTATCACAGCACACCATCTAAAAACAAGACAAACAATAGCATGGAATAACATAACCCTACTCACCTCAAATTCAACACGAGATGAACACCTCAGGGCATGGAGTCCATTGCCATACAGCACTTTGAAAAAGCCAAAATACTCCTAATGAACCTACAGCCACCGTCTTTTCCCACAGTCAGTTAACTTACAGATAACTCGAGAAAAAGTGGAGCATGCATCACAACAAACATCGTAAAGATCAGTGGTCAGAGCGCGAGAACGATAGTTTGAATTTCCACAACACCTTGAAAGAAGCCTGAGGAAGACGAACATTGCCAAATTCGCCATAGCAACTGAAATGAGTCGTATGTTTTGACTTGAGCGTTATTTAACCCTTTAAGTGCTGAGGACGAGTATACTCGCCAAAATTGAGTCCTAAAAACAGAGTCCAAAGCCCAAAGCATGCATGAGATGGCCAACAATACTACGTTCCCTTAACAAGCCGACTCTAGAGACGGCCGTGGCCAAGTTGGTATTGGCGTGTGCCTGTAGTTGCTAGTTCGAGTCCCGTCCAGGTTACCCCTACTTTGGTGGAGATAGAAAATTAATTCAGCAGTCAAAGGGTTAATAACCGATTACTGTATTTAAATAAACATAAATCGCTGGAAATAATATTAAGGAAAATTTCTACTGTACGATTTTTGCTGTTGGCTTATTTTCATTTTCCTTACTTTTCCTAAGCATGTAAAGTATTAGTCAATGTAAAAACCTTCATCGAACTTTCACATAGATAAACTGCCGTAGCTTAGCTCCTATTACAATGACTTGTTCCAATTATCCAAGATGGAAAATATACATCACCACCTGATATCTAAGTCTAAATACATCCATTATCTTAATTAGAACTTACTACCTTATCACTTTAAAGAGTGAATTAAGAAAAATGCACTGCTACAGCATAGAGAAAAGAACACACAATACACTACGGCTTTAACCTGGTGTTTGCTAGTTACGAGTCACTGCAGACGAACTCACCTGTCTACTCAATAACTAAATATTGGAATATTTGAATAGGGAATATTGTAAGAAAACTGCCAGAAGACGACAAACATCTTAAACCATGTGAATTATGTTTGTCAATAGTTCACAGTGAACAACTCTCTAGTTGTGTCTAAGGACTTTGAAATTGAAATATATCTTCCAAGATATATTCCACATGAATATTTACTACTAACAAAATTATGTGAACTTTGCTGATGTGTGTGTATGGCTTATTTTTTTGACTTTAACCTCATTTTCCCATGCCCTCATGGCAAAGTGCCCCTTTTTTTCTGAAAAAGTGCCCTTTTTCGGTGGAGCGCTGATGTAAAAGAACCTAAAAAAGCGCTAAAAAGGACTGCAAAGAGGGGCAGAAACGGTTTAAAGTCCCAGAAAAGGGGGGTAAACAGAGGTTAAAAAAGCAAAAAAAAAAAAAAAGGCCCCCAGAAAAAAGTTTGCCCCTGCCCTCTTGGGGGCCTGTGCACGTCCCTGTCCCCGTCCCTACAATTCTTTATTCCCTTTCCCCAACGGCAGTTTGGTGTGCCATGGTGCCGCAACCAAGTTAAGTGAACAAGCTACCATTAACGAGCTAATTTTTTAAGGAGAATAGCTAAAAGCTAATAAGTGACACGGAAAGTTAAAGTTTAAACATGAAATGAGTCTTTTTTTTTCTTTTGGTTTTAATAATTGAGCGCCCATTAGGCTAAATTAGACTTTTTCTTTGGGGGGGGGGGGCCGGCAGTTGGACTTTATTTGAATATTCTTATTGTGAATTTTCGAATGCATTTTTTTCCCCATTCATCCGGCCCCTAACAATAACGCAGTACAGGGAAAAAACAAGCTGCCACACAATTGCAAAATAAGTAAAAATATGGATAATGACGAAGGGTAATGGTGACGATTTTTTTTATTATGCAGAAATGGCTGAACATCACAACGCAACAGCTATTCTAAAACTAGCTAGAGAACTTGTACTGCAGCTCCAGACACTCATCGACAACAAGTAGTGATTCATCAGAAGTCGCTAAAGACCACGGCAATGCTCCAGCCATTCAAAGAAGACCCACTCATATCCTGTTTTTGTTACCCTGTTAAACGTGTGAGTTACGTGTACTAAATCTGTAAAGGAGTTTTAGCAAAACTACAACGAAGCCTTCACTACCATCACCGTCATCACAATACCTCACTACCATCATCATTTATAGCCAACATGTTGTAATGCCCACCCAAACTTGTAGAGTTCAACGTACCTCATTGATTTCATTTAAAGAACCTGCAGTATCGTAATAGCTCGAGCACGCTAGCTTTTTTTGTCAGTGGCAACTGTTGGTTGCTGTCTACGCTGTGAATATGCGAAACAAAAGAGAATGCTTATTGTTATACAAAACCGCATGTATTTGAAACCACCAGTGAATACGACTACAATCAGTACGCCTACATGCTGGAGCAAGTGCTGATAAGGAATCGAAAAAGAGACAACCAATATTTAGCCAGAAAACCAATCTACACAAATCCAGGGTTGGCACAAGATGCTTGAAGTCCTTGAGAAAAAATTCAAGTCTTGAATTCCTTGAAATTATTAGCTACGTCCTTCAAAATCCTTAAAGGGCAATTACATCCATTTTGACATGCATGTTTGACTTTTGGATCACTTACACAATAACTAAACACAAGAATTGCGGTAAGAATACGTTACGTACGTTACGTCTGATATAACAATTTAATTACTGCATCATCAAAACATGACACGGAGGTCGCCATTGTTTTGCTGGAACGCGCAGAAATTAATGCCGACAGACGGATCTCTTCGATTTCGACTCGCAGCCGATTGAGATAGCTGTATTGACTGTGAGGA